>JACGAQ010003137.1:0-32582 GCA_014119065.1 Orius insidiosus | reverse complement strand
GTCGGATATCCTACGGATCATGCCAGGAAATTTTGACCCAGAATTGGGGATGAGAAGGGTCGCAGCGAAGTTCGTCCCGAGGCTCATGTCGGACGACCAAAAACAACACCGTGTTGCAGTTTGCCGGGAGCTTCTGGAAATGGCCAATTCCGATGAAAACTTCATGAAACCTATCATAACTGATGAAAATGGGTTTATGGTTATGACGTTGAAACCAAGGTGCAATCACTTTTGACATCGATTATCGTAAAAATCGCCGCGGACGAAAATCTAGCTTCACTAAAAATGCGATAACTCGAGAACTAAGAAGGTTACAGCAATCAGCCAAATTCCACGTGACTCAGGAAGAGTAAAGCTAACATATGAGACCATCGGGGGTTTCTCGACCTCCGTTCGCGCGCAAATTCAAAGTTCCGGAACTTTTTGATCAACCACGTACAAAATGTTAAAATCAAAATCTCATTGGATTAAAAATTGATCGATTAAATAATGAATAATAGCAAGTTTTCCAGGGTTAGACATCCCTTGTCAAAATAGTGTTTTACGTATGAATATTAAAAGGAAACCTCAGAGAATGAATTATTTATATCTCAGGTAGGCTACTTAAGTAAAGTAAGTTGAAGGGAAGGGAGGGCGGACTTAAAACTGAAGGACTCCTCACTGGGAAGCTCCGGTTGATCGATGAATAGCGGAACAATGAAGAGGAAGGGTTTGATCACGGGTTGCGATGGGTGAGGGGTGAGGGAAGGGGGTTGCTCGACCCACAATGGAGAGTCTAATGAAGGGTCCACCAGCTTTGTCCACCCTTCCCGACCGCCAAGGCAACGTCGATTCGATAAACCTTCCTCCCCCTTAAACTTGAATACGGAAACGGCTCAAAAGTGTTGACCTATAAAACCGGAGAATCTTCATATCATGCGTCCACAAAGATCAGGGATTTAAGAATCAAAAGCTAAAAGTAATCTAAGACCAAAAAATATTAAATTTTTCGCTTTTATTTCCTGTATGGAAGGGTGCGGATGGAATATTAATTGGCAAAGTTTACTCAGGATGAGGAAACGCTCGTTTTAAGGTTAAGAGCACCACTTGGTGAACATTTCAACCGACATAAGTGCACCAGGCATGCATTAAGAACGTACGCAAACAGAAAATGTTTACCTATCGGTACTTGACCAGAATTTTTGCACCCCAAAAAACATTAATTTTTACATTATGAACGTTCACTATGATGTATTGATTTTACAAGGATTTCATTAATGATCTTTAGGGTGGTCACGGAGGGTGATTTCCTACTCCCCTTTTATGCCATTGTCTCCTTTCCAGAGTGCTTCGATAAGTAGTTCCGAAATACAAACCGGTTGTAAAGGGCTTTAGTTAATAAGATCGATATTCTTTGCGTTAAAAAAAAAAAAAAAAAAAAAAAAGAGGAAAAAATAAGTCTCACAATCCGATTTAACACGGCATTTGGAAATTCGAGAAATGCAACAATTAGGGGCTAATGCTTTCATATCGTTGGTCACGAAAACATTTCTTTTTAATTATTCGTGTCGGTAATCATTTTTAATTTACTGCTGAACCCTAAACATATTTAACGTTTAAAATCATTTAAAATATTTATAACTTTCTTAATTCTCAGATTTGAACGCTACGCAGCTCGTAGTGAAGTTGCGTGACGGCTGAGAATGATTGAGAGTAGATTTGGATCAGATGCAATTTTGAAATGAACTAAGGAAATTTTGTCCAAAAATCCAAAACAGTCAAAAATGGAACCAAAAATCCCTATCTCGCATGACCAAATTTACTTTTCAATAGTCTGCTACAGCTTAATTGATAAAATATGATCTTTTATGGGTATTTAACATCTATATTGTGTGAAACAATTTAAAATTCGTGTCCGGACAATTGGTAATCTAAAAGATATGAGGGTTCTTTAACAACTGGGGTTTGAGAGCTCTCCGGAAGTCATTATAATAACGCTGCATTCAAACATAACTTATTCACATCTAATTCTTCTCTGAGCCTTCCACGGGAATTATTGAAAGTGGTACCTAGTTCATTTCCCGGCATTAAATCCTCTTTTTCCGGTCAAGCTTATCAAAATTTCGTCCCCAAAGTATTTTTCGAAAGATTAAATCCTGTTTTTTATTTTATTTAAATCAAGCGATAAATAACAATTAGGTTTTTAAACGTTTTCGAAAGGATAAAAAAAAGGTGGCGATAATTTTCGAGCGTTTCTCCGTCTCTCTTTTTCCCTTTACGGAGGCCTAATGAGGATTAATGAGTCTTCTCGAATAATTATAGAGTGTACCCTTCATTTTATTTCTTTGATTTTTTTTAATTCGGTCAGTGTGGGTAGATTGTTAAAAAACATCACTCAACGTCGGACAGGAAGGGGAGTGGATTACAAGTATGGGTTAATTAATACATTCTTTTTAGGTCGATGTAAGAGTTTTTTTAGAAAAGAAAAGGCCGATACTAAATTAATGAACTTTTCTTATTTTGTTGTGAAATCGAAGACTCTCGACCCGAGTTTTGAATTTTCACCAAAAAATGATGAGAATTTTTAAACGTTTTTCCAAAATTACTGAGTTTTAAACAAGTCAAATAGTCGGCTACTTACAGGAAACGAAATTGGGCTTATGTCAAGTTTTCAGTTGTAAATAAGGAGGTCAGTGTACTCCAATTTTAGGGCGTGTTATATTTTATAAGAATGTTATATTCCATAAATTTTTGTTATAAAAAAAACCTTGATCCTCAGGGAAGAAACCCAAAAAGAGGATATAAACTAATATAGTAGAAAATTGGGAGGCTTTGATTAATATTTTTAATTGAATAATTTAAAAAAATTATTGAACACAAAAAATTAAAATGGAGAAGATTAAAGTTGAGAAGCTATTACTCAGTCTAGGCGTTTTACCCCTACTTCTTCCTCTTCGGGGGGCCCTTCTCTTTCACACTCTCCGTCCCCCTTGCTCTTATAAGGTCGGCCATTTTGAAACCCCGGGTTTAATTGACCTGTAATGACCCCTAATTAGTAATTAATGGCTTTTCTCCTCCGCGTGCTTCGTTGGAAAAGACGGCGAAGGGGGGTAAAAATTACTCCTCCCTCCTAAATTGCGATTCACAAATGCTCTTAATCATTTCGACTTCCTTTTGTTAAAGAAGAGTCTTAAAAATCAACTATTTTTCACTAAATATGTCAGGAGAATGCAAAAAAAATTGATGGAATTTTTTTCCATCTACGCAACTCTTTTCCAATTACTAACTGATTGGCACTTTAATATTGCAGGGTGAAAGACAATAGGTTTTGACAAAGGTTTTTTCGTCTCCCCCTTCCAAAGCCCTTGTGTCCAGGACAGACAAACCGAAAAAAGGGGGTAAAAATTATCAATTTTTTTCATTTATAACTCAGAATGCATCCCATGGTGCATTTGACATACGTATTTTTTTGATAAAAAAAAAAACAAAACGAATAAAAAAAAAATTTCGTTATCTGCAGACCGAATCCTAAGCCTAAAAAGAAGAGACACAAACGGCAGTAGGCCCGAGTGAAAATTACGGACGATTCAAAACTATTTCATCCAGCTGATCCACATCTACACGCTATCTTTCTCAAGCATTTGTGCTACATAAATGTAAAGTTCCATGTCTTCATAGGAAGATAAGCGCATAAGATATTTTGTCCTTTAGGCCTTCCAGAACCAGGCAAGGGCCTGGCTATGAAAATCATCGGTATATTATTTGTTTTAAAAAAAGAGAAAAAAGGAACGTTTTATTTTTGTCAATTCTTAAGACTTTTTAATGACGACAATAATGCTTTTATTCTTAAGAATATTTAAATGTGGCTTTCATAATAATCGATTGTCCCTTTTTACATAAAATCGTAGGGAAAAGGGTGAGTGGAAAGGTTGAGTGGAGAAAGAACAAAAAAAAAAAAAAAAAAAAAGCACAATAATTGATGGTGACTGAAGAGCGCTCTGGTGGGGGCAAGCTCCATTAACATAATTAGCATCATTACCATTAATTACACTAATTACTCCTACAGTCATTAAAGATAATTACCTCAATCTGCCGGAGCTCCGAAACAATTGTAATTATTATTTTCTTTCCTCTTCTCCCCCGCCTTTCGACTCCTTCGTTTCAATCTTCGTTCCAATTTCAATCTTTGCCGCCCTTCCCAACACGAAAGACGGATAAGAAAAGATTTGAGCAGTAAACTCTCTAATCGAGTCCATCAAAGACTCATTTTAATTTTTCGATCTTTTTAGTATCGCCGAGGGTACTTCCGTGCTTTGCATTCGAAACTCGCAGTAAATCAGACAATGTAAGCTCCCCTGGCCTTTTAGTATCCTAGAGACGACTCTTATCTCGTTATATCGTAAAATTAATTCAGTTTCAAAACGTCATTTATCCTAATTGGTATGTTGAGCTAATGCTTAATTATCTGTTTTGTTACTGCGCTTCGGGATGGGTGGTGGAGTTTATATCGCAAAACTGAGCATTAAACGTTACAACGCCGTGACATTATTTATTCCGAAATCGTGTCTTCTAACGAAGGTACCATCAACTTGGCTTCTGATGATAGCTGTGTATTTCAAGAAGACGTTCGAAACCCCTAAAAACGTATCGGCCGTGAAGCGTAGCAAAATGCTTCCAGGCCAAAAGTCGGAGAAAACAGCCTGGGGAGATGTTTTCTTCATCCAAAAGATCGTAAAAAAACTTGATAGATTTTGTTTTCTTCCTCCATAATTGCTTATTTTAACAATAAATTATTTATCAATCAAATACCTCTCTAAATTTTACAACATTATCACCATCTAATTGGATATATCTGCTATAATTGGATAAACTTGGAAAACGATGGTAAAGTTACTTAACAGGGGTATTAAGATATTATGTATACCAATGACATTAACAATAACTCGCTGCTGAAATACGTACTGTCAACGATGATCAGTATAAATACAGGTAGATTTTATAGATGGAAAGATTTCTCACCTGAAATCAAAAGAAGAAGAGTTAGAATTGGAAGAAAACGAAATGTGATTTATTGTTTTGGACAAAACCTGATTTTTTGGGGAATTGGAGTCTGAAAAAACTTCCAATATTTCCTGGATCAACCCTTTGAGTTCATAGGTGTAGCAGTGTAGCACCGAAAAGGTTGAAACTGATTGGTGATGACTAGTTTTAATTTTGAATAGCGTGGAAGGTTAGTATTGATGTCTCGCCGCCAAAGCGTCTGGGCTGGGTCAGGAGCCCTATTGTTCTTATTGTGCTATAATGAGCCACCGTTGGTAAGCGGGGTGGTGCTGAAAGTGGGGTCGGAGGGGTAGGATAAGAGATGAGGGCGGAGGGGACGGCGTTAATGAAATGCATTGTGCCTTCTCTCTCGCACCTCCCTTCATCCACCCCCTTCTCCGCCCTTCTAACAAAAACCCGTAGCTGTAATGAGTCATTACAGGTAATTACAGGGTGGTCGATATGGCATGGGCTCCCTATGAGATAGCTGACTCAGCCCTGTTTAGATTACACTTTCGATCAAGGAAACAAAAGCAAAACTGCTTCTCCACGCATTTTTTTTTCTATCCCTTTTCATTATAATTACTGCAAAATGATAAACTTTTTTTTTTGTTGATTCCAGGTGTGAAATTCTCCTGCATTGATAACCAAGTAAGTGAAAAATGAAACTGATTAGTCTTTAAAGGTTTGCAATGAATGTCTTATCTTGGTTGGTAGCACTGGAAAATTAAACTAAACAGAATCATTAGTTTTGGCACGTCAAGAACCTCATTTTTTATGACCTCATTAATTACCTTCCTTAATTAAAATTTCTTTAAATGACTCTCTTTTTATTACTCGACAATAAAGATAACTATGAATTTTTTTTAATGAACTAAAAAATGTATGATTTAAACAATAGTCTATATGAATTTTTTACAACATAACAATGAGGTTCTATTGCAAATTACCGCTCAATAAAAAATATAAAAAAAGTCTAGAAGGGGGAAAATAATAATGAGGGTATTAAAAAGATTCGCGTGTTGGCTGGGACCACGCTAAGTCGAATGCAAGCGAAACTTCTGACGTTGAACTTTTCGATCCGTTTAATTTCCCTCGGCTAATTGGTATACGTTGATAAATAGGAAATTACCGAGTGAAATTAAAAAAAAAAGTTAGTTAAAACGCAGAGAACATTCTGAGGTAAAGGTCAGTAGAGGCCCACCTTTTAACTTATTTGCGGCCCTGGGTCTTCAGCATCCTGAAGCAGAAGAACTAACATTACAGCACACTTGCGCTAGCCAGGCGTAGATTCCTTTTGTGCAACCGTTTATTTAGCATCAACTGTTGTTTCTAAGACGTTTCACCTTGAATTACACAAAACCTCAATTTTTCAAAGAAATACACACGATTTATTAATAATAATGGCATGTCTGATACGTATAATTTAGAAACAATGGACGGGTTTGTTAATGCTCATTAAATTAAGGAGGTCTTTTCGTACGTAAAAATTTCCCAATTCTTAATTTTCGGGTGAATTCACGTTAAAAGGATGCAATTTTATCGGAAATGAAGGGAAGGCCCGAGAACGACCTTGGGAAGGCCGTTCAGTCGTGCATGATGTAACCGAGAGAAGATAGTATCTGGAGTGAATCCGAGCCACGTGAATGAAAAGGTGGGAAATGAAGACTGAAAAAAAGCAAATTGCGATAAAAATGAATGGGAAAAAATCGGTAACGTCAATAGTTCACCGGAGACAAATAACTATGTTTAAAGACGAGTCTTAATTAATATGTTTTGTTACCACAACCTCATTCCGTTCTATGTCAATGCACTTGATTTTCCTCGAATTTTCTGAGAACTCATCTCCCGCAAACGTATTTTCTGGTCACACGCCACACGGACAAAAACCGACTCGTTTTTAAATAGATTAATTAAACTAATTATCCTCTCAAGAGGTTTCTCGGAAAGCCGAACTGTGCGTGCTTTAAGAAATTATAATCGTCTTCATTCCCTTTGAAAAAAAAATTAAAATTAAAATTTCCTTGTAAAAATATTTTGAGGAATTTACGGAAAAAACCCAAACTTTAGTCAAAAAATATACCTGAAACTTTATAGCCATACATATAATTTTGAAAATATTATCTACGAGTATTTGAAGGTAATTATGAAAGAAAAATTCAAAATCCGAAGAAAACTGCGTGAGTGGGGAGTTTCGGAAAAAGTTATTGGTTTCCGTCGAAATCCTTTTGTCCCTATGAGATGGGGTCTGAGAGACCTAATAACAAAACCATATACTGAGGGTACCACGATAATTTTTTTAAGAGCCTGAATCGATTAATAAACCAAAATTTCCCTTCTACACAATCCGTGGATTCTCTAATCAAGCCACAGCTAATCCGCTTGAATGCTGAAAGAAAATCTAATAACGAAATTTAATTTAATGATATTGATATACTTATACACATTGATCTAGGAGGACTACGGTATTATAATATTCGCGAGCGTAAACGCCAATGCGGGATAAATTAATACAAAATTTAATTACAGACTGATCCGAATAGCAAAATCTCATAATTATCTTTTGCCCTAATTAATTTTGATTCGGTATTATTAAACTAGGTTTTGGAGGAGGGGTGGAGGGGACAGGTTTTGAGTGTCGGCGAGAGAGAGAGAGACGAAAGGGGGCTTTGAAGTAATGTTATTGCAGTCTCACACTCCCGAAATAATCCAAATAAGCTTTTAGACATTCCTGCTAATTCCGTTTGGATAATTCCGGCCACATTTGCATTTCTTATTCCAGTCCGCCCCCTCGTCCCCTTTCAGGGCCCTTTTCGATTTCATCCGAACCTCGGAGTGAATTTTTTCCTTATAATTATACTCCCTTTAATTAAAAACGCATTGGTAATTATCTTCTTTATAATTTATAAAAATAATTCTTTTAAACGCGATAATTTAAGTTTAAAGAACAGTTTTCTTTTCCGGTTAGTAATGTTCTTCAGGACTTGCACAGATTTCGGTGATTTGGAACAAACAGAAGTTTTCAAGCGATTTTTTTTTTTATTTTTTAACCCAGATTTTGATGTTTTTACGCGTAGTTTTAGGACTTGTAATGGGCGCTATTACTCTGAGGAACTTGAGAAGTTAAATTAGTGTCCTTGACCCAAAATAAATGGCCTAAATGTACTTTTGAAAATGAAATAGCTTTTTCATCATGTATCTGAGATGGCAAAATTTTTGGCCAGATTTTCAACCTGACATGAACGTTTTTTGATAAAAATTTTTTTTTCGTATTAAATTTCTTATTCAGAAGGACAAGCACTTCTGTGAAAAAAGAAAGAAAAACCGAACAAACCTTTTTACTTAATTACAAACACTTATATAACAATATTTTTCCTCTTAAATAAAACAACCAATTAGAAACCCGTTTTTAAACATCACTTACAATTAAATTAATGATTATTACAAAGGAAATCCTGTTTTTAGTCATCTTTTAAGGGATTTCCCAGTCAATCCTATGAAGGGAAAGGAAAAAAAAAGATTTATTAGGTGCCAGTTAGTATCTTTTAATAAAGCTGTAATTTAAGTTATGAAAAAAAGTAAATTATCGTCGTGTTCTTTTATGGTTTGTTAGCCTCTTTAATGAGCGATCCTTTATGTTAATTTAGGCGATTTCTCGGTTTAAATATCGGGGAGGAGAAAAAAAATCGATCAGGAAGAAAATCTTGGTTTTAAAGTTAGGGATTTTCCAGAAATGAAAATCAGAAAATTAAATATTGGAGAACTAAGTAGTGTTTAGTTGATGGGTCTGGAAGTATGACATAAAATAAAGAGTATTAAACGTAGTTTCTCATTGAAGGGTCTCTCGGAGAAGGCCTCTAAGGCCTTCTGGTCGATAATAGCCAGCACAATTAAGTTTAACCCCCGCCCACACCCCCGGCGCTGTTCCCAGCCGGACCCAAACGCCTCCCTTTTCCCATCTGGACCGCCAACACTCCTACACTTCACAAATGGTCAAACTTGCCATAGCAATCAATTCCTGTTGACCAACTTGGGTTAGCTGAAGGGACGCAACAAACTGTCCTTTATATGTTTTCCCCTTTTATTAGGCAAATGACTCTTGACTTTTTCTTTTTTTATTTCTCCAATCATCCGCAACTAATTAATATAAGATAATAGAAGATTATGGATAAGATCAGACCGCACTTCACTATTTTTTCTTCTAAGATAGAGCAACTACTTGACCTCATCCTTTTCACGATAAAATTCAAAGTTGTAAACTTCCAACACCTCATCCGGTGAAGATCTAGGCTTTTTTTCTTTTTGAGATGGTGTGGGAGAAGATTAGGATGACTGTGAATTGCATCTGTAAAAATAATGAGCCAGGAAAAACGCTCTTTTCCGTCCGTGATGAACAGGACGGAGTAATTACGACTGAGATATGTTTAAGTCCTTGGAAATTGCATCACCGGAAACAATGCATAAAATAGAAAATTAAAAAATTATTAGTTTTGTTTAAATTTTTTTTTAATGAAATAGTTTCTCTCGTAAACTTTGCCTGTTAAGCATTTGACTTTTTATCGATTTTTATGTCTATCATCAAAATCTCTTCGTCTTTCCCCTTTTTGAAACTAACAGGCTATATAACACCGAAGGGGACGAAATTGGATTGACAAAAGTGACCCTGAGCATTCCCCACTTCATTTTGAATAAAACTGGTCGATAAATCGTATAAGAAACGTGTAAATAAGAGTTTCGGAAACAAAGGGGATATTGAGAATGTAACATGGTTTCATGCTTTTAGAGAGCAAAAGTAATAAAACGAGAATATTTTCTTCGAGTGAAATTTCAACTTGAGATAATTGTGAGACTCGCGAAAAAACGACTGACAAAAGACGATTTGGGACACTATCATTAAAGCCTTTTAAATGTCAATTCGACTTTCATTTTTTTCACGATTTCACGAGTTCATGTTCACATAAATCAGACTAGTGATTCTGGTACTAGGTTACAGGGTTTCAAGTGTGTTTTTAAAACGTTATCAGTAAGGAAGGGTTGAAAATCAATACAGGAAGGTTTCATAAGTAGGATTGCTTACTTGAAATGGGAAAAGCGGATTACATAATTTACTATAGGTGCCTAAAGAGCAGAATCGTTATTATTCCTAGTAGTGGCCTAAAGACGTTGGCAATAGCTATCCGTTTTGCATCCGACGGATATTTAACTTCTATAAAATTTTTAGCGCTAGGAGTTACGCGAATTTCTGCCTTATACATATATCAAGTTGATTTTAATTACTTAAGAGCGCTCCTCAGTTTAATATTCCGATAGTTTATTTTAAATAAATGAGAGGTATTAAATCTTGAAAAAAGGGAATCGTGAAGATATTCGGGTTTTTCGGTCGACTTCCGGAGCAGATTGGATGAGCAAGTTTTGCAAAAGCAAACATGCTGTATTGACTCTGACATCAAATAGCAATTACGAGACGACTGATGCCTTAGGGGTAAAAAGAAGAGGTTTTTAGGTAGAGGGGGTATTAGAGTGACCGCTGGTCCGTACAAGGGAAGAAGAAGGGGAGGAGGTATTCGGGAGACAGCCCATTTGCATAGCCTCCAGGGGCCACCCTTCTTCCCCCGATCTTCACCCTTCTAGGCTTCTGGGGGAGTCCAGTCTAATTTCACGCCCTCCTGAACAGGAAGGGGTCTCGAGGAACGGTCCAGGAAACAATCTTACCGCCCGCGCCGGACCCGTCAACCTAAAGGCTATTTACATAATAAAGTTGCGCGTGAGGAAATTTTTTTTTTTTGGACCAAAATGAGATTCTGAAGGAAACTAGACCCTACGTTACTGTAATGACTTCTTTGAACCCTTTCCAACCCCCTTTTTAGACTTGAAATAAAGGGACTAGATAATTTAAAACCACTTTTCAATTTTCGTTTAAGGTACCGCAAGTTTTCAACTCGTTTTTAATTCCCACTTAATTAACGTTTACTTACTCCTTAAAGGGATTAAACCACATAATCACAGTATACAGGGCAATTTTATATCAAATATAAAATGGATTTTCACGTTATCACTTAAATCACATTTTTGAAAAAAGAGGGAAAAAAAACCTATTGTAAATGACAAAACGAAAAAAAATTCTGTAAGACTGATTGCGGTTGATTTGTAAGACAGTTAAAAACGGTTGTAATAGGTGTTTCTCGGCAGAAAGACCGAGGAAAACACAAGAAAATCCGATAAAACATGGGTTTCTAGTCAGAAAAAAAGAGGAAATGAGAAAAACGACCGAAAACCTAGTGGGTTCTTCATTTGAGCGATAGACGATAAGAACAGTAAGAAAAAAAAAAGTGATTAAGTGAAGGGATTTTGATTTAAATTTTAAATAAGTATTAATATTGTTAATATGAAACGAAAAGTGCGTCGCGGTGGCCGCGCGTGTTAAGGCGTTAATCCCAAACATTGCGATACGGCGTTCATCAATGGGGTCCAGGGTTCAAACCGGGCGGTCCCCAAATTGAACCCAATGTACCTAAAATGAACTTTTCCGACGGAAAACACCACTGACGCGAGGGTGATATAACCTGAGTAGTTGAAAACCCTCGTAAAATAAATTAAAAAAAAAAAAAAAAAAAAAAATGCAATAATTATTTGGAGGTCATAATTTAGATAGACCATAATAAATCCCACCTAAGTGTCACACCTAATGAATTATTAATAAATAAAAAAGCGATACAATTAAAACTCTTTTTTTTCTGTCGGACGAGAGAGGGAAAACCGGTTTCCGGAAGCTGTAAAAGCCTATCAACCTCATGGGCATAATCGCTGATTAGAGACTGTGACCATTGATTAAAATCCCCTACAATGATTTATGGGATTAATATTTAGTATTCTTTAATAATTTATTTTTTTTCGTGTTCATATTCTGAATACGAAACGAGTGGGTGTGAAGGTCCGGCTTAATGAGGCTGCTTTATAAAAATGAAAGATCAGGAATTTTGTTTCAATTAATATTTGAGTTTCTTAATCGATTTTCGCTTTAGTTGATTAAATAATTAATTTTAAAGAGAAAAATTTGGCAAAGAAGGCGTGTTGAGAGTAGTATGTAATAAATACCCAGGGCAACCGATTCTTGGAAATTGATTCTTCTAAACGCCGTAGGTAAAAAAAATCTTTGGCGATCATAAGTCTGCGGCCGTATTTTTCGAAAGCCTCACATAAAATTGTTCACCAATTATAGGTAGTTTAAGAAAAAAGATTTTTTATTTTCTTTCTCGATCTGTTTAGATAGTTGCGTTCGCTCGACTCTGGTACTTTTTCCAGCACAATCTAATTAGCTCTCGATAGAGTCCAAAGTAGGAGGGGTGATGTAATTAAACATTAAATTCCTGAGAGAGTCGGTATTAATATGTAGATGAGTATTAGTAAATACGGCAATTATAAAAGAGGCCGTGGAAGGTATTAGCATTTATATTGAATATCGGGGGAGGGCGAAGGAGAATAGGTAAAGCCATGTATAAGACTTAATGAAACCAGGCTCGAGACATTAATTCATGTTTATGTTTTATATTAATTTATGTTGATTCCAATCTATGCTTCGATTCTTGGGCTCAAATCCTTTTCGAGGAAAGAGGCGAGGAAGAAGGGGAAAGACAATTCGCTTCCTTTTAACGCCTTCCCTTTATCGAATATTTATTCTTCAGTTTTAAACAATGTTAATCGCCCATATTTTAATAGTAATGCGCGTAAAAGATTATGTCATTTGAATAAAAGAAAAAGCTTAAACTGTGAAATTTTGGGGGATTAGATTCATCTTTCGTAAGATAGAGGTAGGCAAGCTTTATTTTGAACGATGCCTCTGGGGATAGAAGACATTTTCATCATGGAAAATCCTTTTGGGGATTTTGAGCCTTCTTCCATTTTTTTAGCTTTTGATTTTAAGCCTATATTTCTACAAGATTTGCAAAAAAAATGTATACAAAATTTTTTAAGTGAAACTAAATCTGATTTAATAAATTTAAAAAAAACCTCACCCGAGAAAGTCTTTTTTAGGGGGTTAGATGTTGACTGAACTCCCCTTCTCTTCATCCTCCTCGAATCCTCATCCCATTTCCATCCACAATTAAATATTCAATTAAAAATGCCCCGAGTCGTTAGCCGAGGCGGAGAATTGAATGTAATTAGAGACGACGGTTGATTAATTAAGGGTTGGCTAATTAGTAGAAGGCGAGAGGGGGGAAGACGAAGGGGGTGTTTCGCATTCCCCGGAACGGAAAATGCCATATAGTACAATGCCATGAAATATATAATTCTTTCCTATGAAATATCGAGGACAAATCTTTATTTCAGAGTATGAGCAATTGCTCTGGTTTATTTGTTTGAAAGGATTCAGGGTTGGTCAGGGGTGTCTTTCGACGAAGCCCTGCGGAGTCGGAAGTTTAACGGCCAGGCTGTTAAATAAGCAGTTATCCGTTTTATTACTCTCAACTCTAAAAGGCCTTCTCCCCCTCATTAGTTCTTAAGGGAACTGCAAAGTAAGAGAGGTAGGCAGAGAAGGTTGAAGCCGTAAATTCCACTCTCAGATGTAACCGAAACGCCCTTTTAAACAATTCAATTTCAACGACTTTTCCATCGTTTTAGTGACGCAATTTTCGTCCATTGTAATTATCCACGGCATATCACGTACGAGTAAACACATTTTGAGGTGAGAGGAATTTAAAAGACGACTTAACGATCATTTCTAATCGACGGCTCAGAGACTAATCTCTTTGTGATTAGTTATACTTAATCTTTGACTTACAGAATTACTTTTTAAACCGAGTTTACAATCTTGAGAAATAAACCGATTTCGAACGTTCATCTATCACAAAAACTCAATTTTCTTATAACTTTCTCAAAATGTATTGTGATACACTCCATCATTCATTTAACACTTCATGGACACAATTTCCAATGGATGTTTACCAAATCTCGCCTTAGTCGTCATCTTGAAAATGCCGAGAAATTTATGAAATTCGAAGAGATCTGTCTGAAAGTGATTCTAAGCTTCCAATGTTTATGGTACACATCCCTAATCTTAAAGAATCCCTTCGAAAAATTCAATCTACGCTTTGAATAATTTAAGTGCTCCCATGTTATTGACATTGCGTAACTTTTAGCTTCTAAATTGATTTTCGTGAAAGTCAGCGAGTTATTTAATTTTTTGAGGGGCTTGTATAAAAATTGAATAACGGAATTTAAAGTCAAGTTTCAACATGTTTGGCTTCCTACGCTTTACTACAATTCGTATCGATTCGCGGGACTTGCATCCGCGTGCAATTTCCAAGCGTCCGAATAATTTATTCCCGACTTTTAGAATCTTACAAGAATCCTCCCTCCTCTTAGTATTCACCCCTTTTCGACATGATTTATACATAATTTACATTTTTATCATAATTTCCATTTCTTCTGTATAATTTTTAACATTTTCATTTTTTGTTCCCCATAAAGATTTTTAATTATATTTTTTAGAGACAATAATTGAATGAATACTCTTTTCGAATCGGATTTCTCCCCAATCAATCCATGAAAAAAAATGTTTTAAATATAAAAAAAACCTCCTTTTTATACGGATTTACATTTTTTTGTTTGAAATAATCCAGACAGGGGTAACGGACATATTTTTACATTTTCTACAATTTTCACGGACATTGATTGATCCTCGCGTTTTTAACCTCAACCCACAAGTCCGGTCCGAAAGAGGATAAAAGCATTAAAAACTCTGTCGGACAATCGTAAAATTTTAAAATATGATTTTTCTAAAATATGCGACATACTTCATTTGGTTTTTTTTCTCCCTTTTCATCGACGTCAACAAAAATGTTTTCTAATTTTAGGTTTTTGAGCTCAATAAAAATGTTGGAGACCCACTGTGGGTCTTGGGTAAAAAGTTTTCAATCCTACCTAGAGTTCGAATTCTCTGGGGCTCCGGGATTATTTGAAATCTTCTCGGAGTTTGAAATAAGGGAATCGGTTTTCTTTTTTTTAACAATTCTGATTCAAGTGCTCTGATGTGATTCATTTAAGGTGCACGCTGTTTGTTGAGTAAGATTACTGGAAGTCGAATGTAAGGAAGCTATTGTTAATCCAATTGAGGGATTGAATCAAACTTTGTTTTAATTAATTTAAGGGGAAGGAACAATTTCGAATATTTCCTCCCTAAAAATATAAATTTAATTTGGCAGGTTGTTTAATCCAATTGAGGGATTGAATCAAACTTTGTTTTAATTAATTTAAGGGGAAGGAACAATTTCGAATATTTCCTCCCTAAAAATATAAATTTAATTTGGCAGGTTGTTTAATCCAATTGAGGGATTGAATCAAACTTTGTTTTAATTAATTTAAGGGGAAGGAACAATTTCGAATATTTCCTCCCTAAAAATAAATTTAATTTGGCAGGTTGTTTAATCCAATTGAGGGATTGAATCAAACTTTGTTTAATTAATTTAAGGGGAAGGAACAATTTCGAATATTTCCTCCCTAAAAATATAAATTTAATTTGGCAGGTTGTTTAATCCAATTGAGGGATTGAATCAAACTTTGTTTTAATTAATTTAAGGGGAAGGAACAATTTCGAATATTTCCTCCCTAAAAATATAAATTTAATTTGGCAGGTTGTTTAATCCAATTGAGGGATTGAATCAATATCATTTTACTAATAAATATGTTAACGTTCCATTATTAATTATTTTCTAAAAAAAATTTGAATTTAAGAAGTTAATTTATTGATTGAGGGCAATATTAATTTTTTAAATTTTAATTTAATTTTGTTACGTTTATTTATTTGCTTATTACTTTTAACATGTGTACATTTATGTATGTATGTATGTATGTATATATGTATGTGTGTGTATGTGTATGTGTGTATACGTATGTATGTGTGTGTATGTGTGCGTGCGTATGTGTATGTGTATGTATATGTGTATGTGTATGTGTGTGTATGTGTATGTGTGTGTTGTATGTGTATGTGTGTGTATATGTATGTGTATGTGTGTGTCTGTATGTGTGTGTCTATGTGTGTGTCTGTATGTGTGTGTCTGTATGTGTGTGTCTGTATGTGTATATCTGTGTGTGTACACCCCCCCCCCCCCCAATGCTCCTCCGGTAGATATAGGTATATAGTAATACCCAATAATTGGTAATATGCAAATAAAATTAAGAATTAAGTATAATTCCTTAGTTTACAAAGATTCAATATTAACATCTACACATATTTATCCATCTTAATGTTGTGATAAAATATGGGTTGTAGAATATTTTATCACAGGTAACTTTATGATATAATATGTTACAAGGATTAATTGAACATATCTTTAAATATTTGAAATATGAAATCGTTACGATATAAGTATGTTACAAGGATTAATTGTTAAATCTATACATATATAAGTATTTAGTGCAAATAAAATTAAGAATTAAGTATGATTCCTTAGTTTACAAAGATTCAATATTAACATCTTACACATATTTATCCATCTTAATGTTGTGATAAAATATGGGTTGTAGAATATTTTATCACAGGTAACTTTATGATATAATATGTTACAAGGATTAATTGTTAAGTCTATACATATATAAGTATTTAGTGCAAATAAAATTAAGAATTAAGTATGATTCCTTAGTTTACAAAGATTCAATATTAACATCTTACAAATATAAGTATTTAATTAAATATGATGATTTAATGTGATATAAGTTTTAGTAATATCTAAATAATTATATGCCGGAGGGGGGAGGTATTTTTTTATGTTCCTTTATTTTTAATTTACTTGACTAAAGTTTGATTCTGGCTTTCAATCTTGATTTACTTTTTATTAACATGTATTTTTTGAGTGAATTTTTTAATTTCTTAATGGGGTTAATTTATTTTTAATTTTCAGTTTTTAGTATTATTAATAAGTTAACATTTAATATAGAAAATGTATTTAAAATTGACAAATTTTGTGCCAGCAGTTGCGGTTACACAATTAATTTAATTAAGATTTATTTAATAAAATTATTTTTTATTTTTGAGTTAATTTTAATAAATTTAGGGTGAAATTTAAATTTATATAATTATAACTTTGGTTAATTATAATATTTGAAAGTCTTTTTAAAAACTAGGATTAGATACCCTATTATTTTGACTGTAAATTTTTAAATTTTAATATTAATAGTTATGTTCTTTAAATTAAAAGAATTTGGCGGTAATTTAATCTTTCCAGAGGAATCTGTTCATTAATCGATAATCCACGTTTAATATTACTTTAGTTATAAATTTGTATACCTCTGTTATTGAATGTTCTATTAGGATATTTTCTATAATTTTTATGAATTTAATGTCAGGTCAAGGTGCAGTTATATTAAAGTTGAGATGGATTACATTTTTATTAAAATTGGATATATATATGTATATGTATTAAAATTGGATTTGGAAGTAATATAAATTATTTAATTTGTTTGATTTGTGTTCTAAATTATGTACATATCGCCCGTCGCTCCCATATTTGGGATAAGTCGTAACAAAGTAGATTTACTGGAAAGTTAATCTAGAAAGTTTCAAATTACAGCTATAGAGCTATTTATTATTTACATTAATAATTTATTGTGCAATTCAATATAATTTGATTATTTAGATTTTTATTAAAATTTTTTATTTAATGATTTTTAATAAAAATAATTTTATTTTTAGTATATTTTATAGAAAAAGGTTCTAAATTTTTTAGTACTGTGAAGGAATATAATAAATATTTATAAGAACTATTTTATTAGGTACCTTTTGTATCAGGGTTAATTAATTTTTCTTTATTTATAAATTATTTTCCCGAAATGAAAAGATTTATATTATTTTTTATTTTATGTCAAAAAAATATATAATATAATTATAGTTGTTATATGCTATTCATTTTTCTTATATCTGGTTTTTTAATAATTTAATTTAATTAATAATTAAAATTTTATTTAGTAAATTTTATTACTAATATTTATTTTAATTAAATTAACTGAAGGATAAGCTATGGTTAATTTCTATAATTTTTTAATCTTTTAATTTTTGTAGGATTAGTATTTTCCATCATTTATTTATTTATATAAAATTTTATTTTATTTTTTATTTTTGTTTGTTTATTTAGATTTTTATTAAAATTTTTTATTTAATAATTTTTAATTTTAATAATGATTAAATTAGTATAATTTAAAAAAATATAATAACTCGGCAAATATTATTTTTACCTGTTTAACAAAAACATGTCTTTTTGTGTTTATAATTTAAAGTCAGGCCTGCCCAATGATTTATTTAATGGCCGCAGTATACTAACTGTGCAAAGGTAGCATAATCATTTGTTATTTAATTGATAACTGGTATGAATGGTTTTATAAAAAATATTCTTTTTTATTTTTTATTTAAAATTTTATTTTAAAGTCAAAAAGCTTTAATTTTTTTATTAGACGATAAGACCCTATAGAACTTTAATGTTATTTTTAATTTTATTTTTAGATTTTTAAATATAAATAATTTATTCATTTTTGTTGGGGTGACAGTTAAATTTTTATAACTTTAATTTTTAATTTTTCATTTATTTGTGAATTTTTTGATCCATATTTTTTGATAAGATTAAGTTACCTTAGGGATAACAGCGTAATTTTGTTGGAGAGTTCTTATTAATAACAAAGTTTGCGACCTCGATGTTGGATTAAAATAATATTTTGGTGTAGAAGCTAATTTTATTAGTCTGTTCGACTATTAATTTTTTACATGATCTGAGTTCAAACCGGCGTAAGCCAGGTTGGTTTCTATCTTTAATTTTTTAATATAATTTAGTACGAAAGGACCAATTATATAAATTATTTTTTTATTTTGATTATAATTAACTATTTTGGCAGATTTAATGCATTAAATTTAGAATTTAATTATGTAATATTTATTACAATTAGTAATATTTTTAGTTATATTTTTAATTTTAATTATTTTTATTCTTATTGCTGTTGCTTACGTTACCCTTTTTGAGCGTAAGGTTTTAGGTTACATTCAGTTACGTAAAGGCCCTAATAAGTTAGGTTTAATTGGACTTTTACAGCCTTTTTCTGATGGAATTAAGCTTTTTTTTAAGGAATTTACTTATCCTTATGTTTCTAATTTTTTAATTTATTTTTTTCTCCAATTTTTATGTTAATATTATCTATAATTTTATGGGTAATTTTTCCTTATTTTTTTAATTTATTTTCTTTTAATTATAGAGTTTTATTTTTTCTGTCTTGTTTGGGATTTGGTGTTTATGGAGTTTTACTTAGTGGTTGGTCTTCTAATTCAAATTATGCTTTATTAGGGGCTATTCGTTCTGCTGCTCAAACTATTTCTTATGAAGTAAGAATGTCTTTAATATTAATTTGTTTACTTTTATTTGTTTTTAATTATAAAATTATTAGTTTTATGATTTATCAAAATATATTTGATTTATTTTTTTTGCTTACCTTTATTTTTTTGTTGGTATGCTTCTTGTTTAGCCGAAACAAATCGTTCTCCTTTTGATTTTGCTGAGGGTGAATCTGAATTAGTTTCAGGATTTAATGTTGAATATAGAAGTGGGGGGTTTGCTTTTATTTTTTTATCTGAATATATAAATATCATTTTTATAAGAATAATTAGAGTAGTTTTTTTTATAGGTTGTAATTTATATTCATTGTTATTTTATTTAATAGTAGTTTTTTTAATTTTTGGTTTTATTTGAGTTCGCGGAACTCTTCCTCGATTTCGTTATGATAAGTTAATGTATTTATGTTGAAAGGTTTTTCTTCCTTTTACTTTAAATTTATTTATTTACTTTATGGGTATAATAATATTATTATAATTCATTTGTTTTAGTGAAGTTAATAAAGATTTAAATCTTTAATCTTATATTTTCAAAATATATGCTTTATTTAAGCTACTTAACTTTTTATTTATTTAATAATTTTATCTCATATTTTTATAATTAATGGGTTAATAATAAAATATCTGAAGTATGTAACTGTTAATATTTGTCCTGTCAAAATAAATGGTTCTTCTGCTGGTCGTGCTCCAATTCAAGTTAATAATAATAGATTTATTACAAAGTTTCAAAATAAAATTTTATTAATTGGATAAAATATATTACTTTGAAATTTTGCTTTGTTTGTTAATGGTAAAATTGCAATAATTACAATAGCTAACACTATTGCGAGAACTCCTCCTAATTTGTTAGGAATTGATCGTAGAATTGCATAAGCAAATAGGAAGTATCATTCTGGTTGAATATGTACTGGGGTAACTAATGGGTTTGCTGGAATAAAATTTTCTGGGTCTCCTAATATTCGAGGTTCTCACAGATTCATTGTAATGAATCCTAATAATACTACTAATATTCCCATTAAATCTTTAATTGAAAAATATGGGTGGAATGGAATTTTATCATTGTTTCTATTAATTCCTAGTGGATTATTAGATCCTGTTTGATGTAGAAATAGTAAATGAATTATTACTATTGCTGAGATAATAAATGGTAGTATAAAATGTAGAGTAAAAAACCGAGTTAAGGTTGCATTATCAATTGAAAATCCTCCTCATAATCATTTAACTAAGTCGTTTCCTACATAAGGAATAGCTGATATAAGATTTGTAATTACTGTTGCCCCTCATAATGATATTTGACCTCATGGTAGAACGTATCCTAAAAATGCTGTTCCTATAATTGCCAATAATATAACAATTCCTACAGTTCATGTTATAATTAAATGATATGATCCATAATAAATTCCTCGTCCTACGTGTAAATATAAACAAATAAAAAATAATGAGGCTCCATTTGCATGTATATTTCGAAGTAATCATCCGTAATTTACATCCCGACAGATATGTACTACTCTATTAAATGCTAATTCAATATTAGCTGTATAATGTATTGCTAAAAAAATTCCTGTTATTAACTGAATTATAAGGCATATTCCTAATAGTGAGCCAAAATTTCATCATAGAGAAATTCTGGACGGTGAAGGTAAGTCGATTAATGAATTATTTATAATTTTAATTAAAGGATGGGTTTTTCGTAGGGGTATATTCATTAGCTTTTCTTTCGTATTGGTCCTTCAAAAATATTTGTGTTGTAAGATACTACAATTATTGTAAATAATAAATATATTACTATTATAATTGTGATTAATATAATTTGTGATGATATTATTTTTATATTTAGAATTTGTTCAAATTCTAAATATTTAATTATATTTGTGTTTTCAATTATGTTTCTTTTAATATTGTTTTCTTGGGTGATTATTGATGCCACTAGTATTATTATTACTGCAATAGATATTTTTGTTGAGGTAAAGAATTTTTCGTTTCTTGCAACTCTTGATATATAAATAAATAGTACTAATATCCCTCTAATTATAGTAATTACTAAGATGTATGAGTATCAAAATGAATCAATTATTCTTCCTGTAATTATTGCGACTATTATAGTTTGAATAATTAATATTATACCTATTCTTAAGGGGTGTTTATACATATAAATATGATTGAGGTGATTATAATTTTTATAATATCAATAGTTAGTTTAATTAAAATTTTAATTTTGGAGATTAAAGATAAGTTTATCACTTACTATTGAAGTTTTAAAGAATTATTTCTATCTATGATTTACAAGATCATTATTTTATTTTAAACTATTAAAACTTATTTTAAGTTATATTTTTGTTATTTATTTTAGGTTTAATCAGATTTTGTTCTGTTCGTAAACATTTATTATTGTCTCTTTTGGTTTTAGAATATTTAGTATTAGTTATGTTTATTAGACTTTTTTATTATATAATTTTTTATTTTTCATGCATATTTTTATTATAATCTTTTTAACTTTTACTGTTTGTGAAGGTTCTTTAGGTTTATCAATTTTAGTTTCTTTAATTCGGTGTCATGGTAATGATAATTTATCGGTTTTAAATTCTTAAATGATAGAGTTAATTTATATTTATTGTTTTTGATCCCATATGTTTTTTTCAATATGGTGAGAGGTTTGTTCATTAATAATTGTTTTTCTATTTTATATGATTTCTAGTTATAATTTAATAAATTATTTTAGATTAATAAGATACAGATTTGGGGGTGATATATTATCTCTTTTATTAATTTTTCTTAGATTTTGAATTATTTTTTTAATAATTATTGCGAGATACAAGGTATACTTTGAGAAAAATAATGTTAGTGAATTTTTAGTTGTATGTTTATTATTATTATTTTTTCTTTGCTTAAGATTTATGTCTACTAATTTATTTTTATTTTATATTTTTTTTGAGGCTAGATTAATTCCTACCTTGTTTTTGATTTATGGCTGAGGTTATCAGCCAGAGCGTTTAACAGCTGGCTTTTATTTTTTATTTTATACAATATTTGGGTCTTTACCTCTTTTAATTTCTGTTTTTTTTCTTTACAAATATAATTGTAGATTTTTATTTTATTTTATCATCTTTTGATAATTTTTATCTTTGTTTAAGACTGGTTTTAGCGTTTTTAATTAAATTACCTATATTATTTTTTCATTTTGATTACCTAAGGCTCATGTCGAGGCTCCAATTTCTGGTTCAATAATTTTGGCTGGAGTTCTTTTAAAGTTAGGAGGGTATGGTTTAATCCGTGTTATATTATTTATATATTCTTTTTTTTATAAATATTCTTATTTTTTTATTGGTCTTAGATTATTTGGTATTCATAGTAGGTTTTATTTGTCTAGTTCAAGTTGATAAAGTGTTTAATTGCATATTCTTCAGTGGCTCATATAGGTATGGTTATTTGTGGACTTTTATCTTTTAATATTTGGGGGATTTTAGGTTCTGTAATATTAATAATTGGTCATGGTCTTTGTTCATCTAGAATGTTTTGTTTGGCTAATATTGTTATGAGCGAACTCATAGTCGTAGATTAATAATTAATAAGGGTTTAATTAATGTTATACCTTCTCTTTCTTTAATATGATTTATTACGATAATTAATAATATGTCTAGACCTCCTTCTTTAAATTTATTAGGTGAAATTGTTTTAATTAATAGAATTATAAGTTTTAGAACACTTAGTTTTTTATTTTTAATGTTTGCTTCTTTTAAGATGTTGTTATAGAATTTATTTATACTCTATTAATCATGGTTCTTTATATTCTGGTTTTAATTTTTTATTTTCTATTTATATTCGTGAGTATTTACTGTTGTTTATGCATTTATTACCTTTAAATATTTTAATTTTAAAGGTTGATATTTTTTTCTATATTATATATCTAAATAGTTTATTAAAAATTTTAATTTGTGGTATTAAAGATGTATTATACTTTAGATTATATATTTAATTAGAGGTTTTATACTTTTATTTATTGGTATTTTTATAATTTTAGGTTTATCATTTTTAAATTTAAGTTATTGTTTATTTATTGATTGAGAATTAATTTCTATTAATTCTTGTATTTTTTCTATATCTATTTTGTTAGATTGAATATCTTTAATTTTCATAAGATGTGTATTAATAATTTCTATAGTAGTGTTTACAGACATTCTTATATATTCTGATTTTAATAAAATTCGTTTTTTTTTATTTTAGTTTTAATGTTTATTCTTTCTATAATGTTTATAATTATTAGTCCTGACTTGGTTAGAATTCTTTTAGGTTGAGATGGGTTAGGTTTAGTTTCTTATGCTTTAGTAATTTTTCAAAATTATAATTCTTATAATTCTGGTATGTTGACTATTTTAACTAATCGTATTGGTGATGTTGCAATTTTAATTTCAATCGCTTGAATATTTAACTTTGGAGGTTGACATTATATTTTTTATTAATTATTTAAATAATTACATATTAATAATTTTAATTTTATTAGTAATTGCTGCTTTTACTAAAAGAGCACAGATTCCTTTTTCTTCTTGACTGCCTGCTGCCATGGCCGCTCCTACTGTTTCTGCATTAGTTCATTCTTCAACTCTAGTAACGGCAGGTGTTTATTAATAATCCGGTTTAGAAATTTATTTTTAATGTTTGATTGTTTTTTATTAATTTTCTTAGATTTATAACTATATTTTTTTCTGGTTTGAGAGCTATATTTGAATTTGATCTAAAAAAAATTATTGCCCTTTCTACTTTAAGACAGTTGGGTTTAATAATAAGAATTTATTTTTAGGATTCCCTATTTTTCTTTTTTTCATCTATTATCTCATGCTTTTTTTAAGGCTTTGTTATTTTTGTGTGCTGGTTTAATTATTCATATAATGTCTAATTCTCAAGACATTCGTCATATAGGAGGAATTATTATTATATCTTATTTTTGACCTTTTTTTTATTTGTTTTCTATTAATTTTGAGTACCTTTTTAACAATTTTAAAAACTTTTTTAACCAGGATGCAGGATAGAAGTTAGGCTCTTAAACCTTTTTCTCTTTTTTTTCTGTTACGCCATATTTTTTACAATATCGTAAAGTTTCGATACTTTTTTACAGCGGGAACGGGATAAAATAAAAAAAATACAAGAAACTTTATGGATGATAGCAATTGAATAGGCAATTGAGAAATCGTAGGATTGCGTCGAAATCGTGATTTGTCGGGTTGAATGATGAACCCCTTAAGTGCACTTAAGTCGGCTAATGATCCGAAAACAGAAGAATCAAATACGCACATCTCCTCCGGCGGATTTACGAACTGGCGGATTTTCGCCGATGAGCCATTCAAAAACGTGAAAGTTTGTACAAACAACTCATTATAAAAAAAAAAAAAATTTATAACTTCGATAAATACTGAAATTATGATAGAAGGCCCCATTAACTAGGAGAAAAATGCCCATTAGATAGAAACGCTGTGATTTTGCATGCTTATCAAGAAATTGCGCCGGTACCACAAAACCCTTCGGTGTCACTTTAAACTACCAAAACCGTGTAGCGGATATTCCTTAGAAGGACGTTATAAAAAGCAATTTAACTATTAAATTCAACTTAAACTTATAAATTAGAAACAAGCTTTTTTTTCTCTCTACTAATAAAGAGCATAAATCAAATGAATTTTATTATCCACTTAACTCTTTTTAGTGCTCAAAACTCTAATTAAATTTTAGTCGTTCAATTAATGAAAAGAACTTTTTTAAACATCTCATAAATTAAACTTTATTATCATTCTCTCGCTAATAGTTGTTAGAATGGATGTAATTATTCTCCTTCTCCTTTCGACTAATCGAGCGAAGAAAATCGTAGCTTTTTTAAATAATCCTTCCCCAGTTTATGAAGTGTAGCATTTAAAATGGATTGCGATCATTACTCGGAGAGCGATGATGACATTCAGGTGAAACTTCCGTACTGGAAAACTGATTGCTACATTTAAAAAATTTGAGTTTTATGCCTCAAGACTGCTGGATGGTGCATTTCTAGCTTCTAAACTTTCTCTTTTATTGTATTACTCTATGTCTAGTTTTAGGAAAATTTGTGATCTTCACTGATCAAGGTCGTCTGTCGCCAGTTTTTAAGGACGCGATTTTCACTAAATTCCACAGGATCTTCCCGATATCTTGAGAATGTCAGGAGCTTTTTTGAAATTTGCAAAAATGGCGGAGATCTGTCAGTTCAAAGTTTGTTAATTGCGCTCGGCCGTAATATTGGTCCATCTTCACCAAATTTTCGCAAATCGTTCTTATTTTAAATAGAATTAATTGGGGAAAATATTTCTCTTCTCTTTCGAAAATTTTATTTTTTTGGGAGAATCCCGTGTTCACGCCTTTCAGTGGCTTGCTTTTAATCCAATAAATTCGTCACAGTTTAAATAAAACGCGTTATTTTTACCTAAAGTCATAATTTCACTCACTCATTTTATCCTTAGGTTCCGATCCATAATATCGGACTTATTCAGCCACGCAAGGTGCATTCCCCCTTGGTGAGAGTATCATACCTCTTTCTTCCCTAGGGTTGTAATAACCAATGGTTCCTTACCGGGTAATTGTATCCTTTTAATGAGTTGGTGATTTCGAGAGGTTGATCGGCCAAATAATGAAAACGGGCGGGAACGCGAATCGGTCCGGGAGCGAGCTTCGGCGCTCGCGGTTGTCGATGACCGTTCGTCTTCGTCACCGGCGACGGAGAAGGTCCTCCTGAAGAACATTTCAGCGACCGCACTTCACGAAGGAGACTGCGGAATCGCCGTCCCCCTTGGTAGGCCCAAAAGAAAACAAGTCCCCCTCCTCATTGAACGTATAATTTCTCACATTCTTAATTAACGTTCCCTCTCAGGACCAGTCGAGCCGAAAAGAACTTTCCCCCTCTCCCATTTTCGCACGGATTAAAGTCTTCATTGAGATTATCAAATAGGGAGAAAAAAATCTGTCGACTTCCTCTTGAGTAGTTCTAACTAATCTATTTGACCAGTTTTGACAAAACAAGAAACTCGACTTTCTAGAAATGGACATAGACCAGCCCATTTTTTTCTGTTGAGGAAGAGCAAAAAATAATTTTCGTCACGCAAATTGTTTTTAAGTGGCCCTTAGGCTAACCGAGCATCCGGAAGTAAATGATCCTCACTATTAATTTAAAAGGTAATAATAGTTCATATGGCGTTACGAATTATATTTTACCACGTCATATTTTACTTTATTGCTTAGGTAAAATACTCGATGGCAAATAACTTCCTTTTAATGAGCTCAGGCGTGGGCGGAATCGCGAGGGAGAAGAAAAAAAAACAAGCCCCATCCTCATATTTAATAAATCTTCCCGAACAATTGAGCCAGAGAAAGTTGAAAAATGAAGAGTGCTTTAAGGAAGGTAAAAGATTATTGATTTTTGTCGGATCGAAAGAGAAAATTATTTTCTATTAGTTCCGGAGTTTATAGATCCACCGTATTTAAAGAGCTTTGTGGTTCCCGATAGGGTCTTGTTAGAATGCCAACTTGCGTAATGTTCGATGAACGAATGATTGTCCTATGATTGATGGCTTTGAGACTGGTTTTCGAATAAATGAGTTACCCAACCTGAAAAACGGTATCGTTTAATAGGAAGCTTTGTTTCGCAAAAAGATTTTTGAGGCACTGATATTTTGATCCGAACCCAAAAATCTTCAATTTTCCGAAAAAACGTAAATGAAATGGGGATTTCTATGAGGAAGAAAGTTTTTATCAAATGCGTACAGATGCAACAGGGGAAGATTCCACGTCTTACAAAACGGTTGGGGTTTCGCCTCCGCGGGTCTTTTCGGGTTGTGTAACACTTTCTTTTGTCGCCTTCGGACATTTGTCTTCCCCTCCTAGACGACAAAACTATTCCTTTTTTTTCCCTCTCTTTTAATTTATTCACTTTTCAAGTCCGAAGGCGCCACAGGGGTGCGCGAGAGATTTCAACTTCCCGAAGAAGAAGCGAACCGGATCGGATATCACCTTTTTACGATTAATTAAACATTTCGAAAAAATCCGGATTAATATTGACAGTTGCAATTAAAACGTGAGATTTTCCCATATGAACGAAATTTATTTCTTTTCTCCGATGCACTCCTAATGGTTCTCCCGGTTTCCCAAGCCTTCATCTTCCATTAATAAAACGAGCTATGCTAATAACATCAGTTTGGTAAAAGGTACCTTGAATTAACGTTTTGCCTTTGATAGCCTTATTTCGTAAGGTGTCCTCTCTTGCTTCACAAAGCGTCTCCTTTTTCAAACATTCCAAAAATTGTCTCCTTTATAGTAGTTTAAATGCTTCTCAAATTAATTTTCATATGCATTCCAGTCGCCCGAGGGATTACGCAAAACTATAAAAGATAGCGGGCCATGAAAAAAAAAGTCATAAATTTATGTTCAGGACATCGGAATCCGTCTGGTATTGTCCTTTCTGGAAATACTTTCTCCGAAAAGGCCCACACACGGGTTATTTTTTTTTTCTAAATTTATATAAATGACTCGAAGATAAGCGCATCCTTTTTGACGCCCTCGCGGCGTTTAATCTGATGTCGTCATTCGACCCTTTTGATCTCCTCGTATGCCATCTGGCGTCATGGAGCCTCCTCGAAAATAAAATCACGCCTTATTAGGACGCGGCTACTGGATCTGACCTAATCCTTGAACCCCACCGCACCTACAATTTCCTGCTAATTAACGTTTTGTACACCTTTCAGTTTCTTCAGTTTTTTCGTCTTTTTTTTCCTTCAGCAAGGTCGTCATTTTCCAAATTCGAACAATGTAACCGAATCGGTGAAAAGAACCGTGACTGCTCGAATACGCAATCGCAAGGTTGATTCTTAATAGGAAGAAATTTGTTTAAATCTTTCTACCACAGCAAACAGAATCTCGTAAGTCTGACACGCTAGAGACTCCAGTTTGCTCCGTACCTTATGCTTATTTAATTGCCCAAAGGCGTATTTCTTTCTACGAAATCTTGATATCAATTTCACCGGTACCCCCCACGAAGCTACTACCGTACACCGCGTGTGCTCCTTGGGGCGTTCTTCCGACCTGTCAGTCTAGCTCCTTATACTTTTTTTTGTTTTTTTTTTTTTTTCAAAATAGGTGAAAGTCTTTAACGGAGCGTACGAATCCAAAAGGACTGACAGCGGGTTTTTTCCTTATAAATACCCCCGCAGATCGTTGTCTCATGTTAATTTCAAGAACCCTTCGCTAAACGCTTTTTTTTCCTACTTTGAAGGATTAGAGACTTTCCACTCGACTTGATAATTCTAGTGGAAAAGTTCCGGCTTTTCGACTTATGAAGTTACGTATAAAAATTATTTTTAAACTATCGATAATTCCGGCACCTGGGTGATAGTCTACTCACGGAGGTCGAGGGATCAAATTCTCACTTTTAGTTATCGGGGCACTACGGCGAAAGCGCCAATCTGGGCCCCTCAAATAGAAGTTGAAGACCGTCAAAATAAACTTACCAATTTAGGATCTCCAAATCCAACCTGAAAAAAGAAAGCGATATTTAAAAAAAAATTATAAAAAAATAGAATTTCCTAAAAAATCGAAATCCGGTGACAGTGAAAATGGTTATAAACATTAGTTTCTTATCTTAAAAGGTTTCTTTAAAAGATTGGATAAATTAAAAAATAAAAAGGAAAAGAACTTGTTTGACTACCCTCAAATTAATCATTTATTTTGAACGGCCATTTTCCCGCGGGAAAGTTGCCAATGCCAAAAAGATGAAAAGTTAATCAATTTTGATTTTTAATTGAGATAAAATTCATGAAGGCAGCGTCAGTGAGCACTTAAGCCAAGACAATCGTGAGTTTGGCCCTAACCGCCATGGCAAAATGGCGAAGCCTCTGGGCCCAAAAGCGACAAGTTACGCAGCGAGCGAATCTAAGAGATAGAAAAAGTCGTAACAATGAAAATTTACAGTTCCCATAGTCATAAAAAATAGATATAAACAAAAAGGGGGAAAATCTAGTCCTGAATGTCACAAGTTACGCAATTTGTAGAAAACCGACGACTCCGACCACCCCCGAACCGAACGGCGGGCTACCCTTCCGATTCATCCGGATGACCTTTCGGAGAAAGCTAATCGCTCTTGACTTCTCACCTCTTAAAACCGTCAAAACGTTATTATGAATCGTCCGTAATCGTGGTTTTTAAAATAAAAGGATGTTTTGTATACAAGCGGAAGAGGAATCCAAATAGAAATAGGTTACGGAACCATCAGGAACATCGAAAATAGAGCTATGATAAACGAAATTTTCAACCTTGTCCATTTTCCAAGGAACAAACAATTTTTTTCTAAGCCGGCACAAAATAGACAACGATTAAAAAATAAGCAAGTACTTAAAGCAATAAAAAAGAGAAAAACGCCATGACCTTAGCTAGTCGTTATAGAAAATTAGTCTTGTATTGATGACTTCGGAAGTGGAAAGAAAAAAAGTCGGATTTTTTTCTTCGGTCTTAATCACCTTGGCCTTTTGTCTTTGGCATTTCTTTCTTCTCGTTTTAAAACTAAAAAGTCGGATAAACGCGGTTGGGAAATAAAATCGGCATTACAAAACGAGCGAACTAATGGGGACTAACGAAGACGAGTATAGAGAGCGATGGGCAGACAAAAAAAAAGTTTACTTCGGAGACACGAACGTTATGAAAGAGCTTTAAAGCACGAATGCAACATGAAAGTACCGGTTTGTAAAATGGGAAGATCAACAAAAGATTTACTACATTCTAAAGAGTAGGGTTTCAACTCTGACCTCAGATTCTCGCCTTCGCTACTATGGACTTAAGGAAATCGACATTTAACAATAGACTTTATCCAACCCAAAAAACTTAAAATTACATAAAATTCTGAAAGGTTAGGTTTATGCATGTTTCAAATCGGCTTTGCGGTTTTTAACCATCTTCGGGTTAACGAGAGGGATGATGATCTTTCATAACAGAAGCCGTTATTTTGTTTCACGATAACGTGAGAAATTTTTTTTTCTTCTACTTTTTGAAGCAATCATATTTCGAAATTGTTCCGGACTTTCTCAAGGTCGAAGAAAGTCAGGGGACGAATGACAAAAAATAAGCGATCTTACGAAAGGTGCGAACGCCTCCTCAAGAATGCGGGCCCACCAGACAAACGGCTTTTCGCATTCTCAAAAAATGTCTTTATTTGAAAAGTGGGGAAAAACTTCTTTAAAAAAATTATATCATACAACCATAATTTGTTGAAGTTTTTGTTTCTAATGATTTATTTTTGATTGGCGGAGAAATTCGCGATTTTCTTATCACGTAGGGTCTTCAGAGGACAATGGCACCAAGACTCGTCGTCCTTGGAGAGAAAGATGAGCCGAACAAGGAAGAATCGAAAAAATTTATTCAAAAACCAAATAGAGTAAAAGTTAAAAAAAAAATTGTGGTCGGTCTAAAAGTTACATATACTATACCACGTTGAAATTCTTACACAAAAGCCGTAACCTTTTTTCAATTAGATTTTTAATTTCGTAAAAAAGAAGGCTTAATCGCAATTTTATGGAAAACATATGATTCGCTCCGGGTACGAAGGGCGAACTCGACATTGGTGATACACCCATATAATTTTTATGTTGAGTTCGCCATTTTTTCCCCTTTAAATACGTAAAAACCGAAACTTTAAAATGCGAATATCTCGAAACTACGTTTTGTCGAGTTTGCCCTTCGTACCCGGAGCGCCTCATATTTTAAGCCTGCGGGAAAAACCCGAGGTGCCCTTTGTGACGTCATTTCAGAGAAATCTTTAGTGGGCATAATGCCCTTCGAGCTTGGTTACCTTCATAGTAAACACCCTTCTGACGTCACCTATCTCCGGAGAAATCTTTGTATGCTCTACGTCCTTCTACCCAAGTTACACCCTAGTATCGCGGGGTCACATTTCTCCAGGCAAATTTTTCCCTTGCAATCTGCCTTCACTTATCTCTAAAAAAATTTGCGCCGGCATAATGATATTCGAAATTACACCCAGTTTACTTCTTTTTATCTTTTTGCAGTCTACAGCAGCCATACATTTCCCAACCATAAACTCTCCTAAAAAAATTTTTTTTCGTTTCTAGTTAAATTGGCACACCAGTAAATAAATGCGGATTTTCAACCACCATATTAACCTTCCTTATTAGCAGCATAGCGATTTTTCAATTGATTTACAAGGCTTGAAACTTTCATTAAAAGCCTTCACGGGATGAAATAGAAGATCCTCAATCAGAATATGGGGACGAAAGCAAAATCCTTGATCGCCGAGGCCACTTTTTTCAAAGAATTCCAATATTTTTATTTTTTTAACTTCGACCAAAATGAAGAAAATCAACGATTGAATAACAAACGCCATTCAAATCGTATTAAGACCACTCATTGTAAAAATTGCAGGTTAAATAAAGATCACAGAAGAGTGCCTTTTATGGACGTTTTTAAGCCGGTAAAGTTTTTTCCCTTACGTAATTCGAAATAAGAGATCGAAAAGTAGAGCGGGATGACTTCAAGCCGTGACTTCAATGTCGTCACTTTGTCGTAAAATTGTTTCGGGCCCTTCAATTTCCCACGGGTGGTCTCAAGTGGAGGAGACACAAAATTATGAAAATGTATGTACCAGTTTTCTCCTTTCCTTTTCGATGATTTCGCGAAGACCTTTTTTTGGGGATGACGTTTCTAATCTTGAGATTATCGACGATCTCGATTTTCTGGGCCTTTATCTTGTCGGATTAAAAAAAAGGAACTTTCTTCCAAAATAAATATCGTTTCCCATCTCCAGACCGGTCTTCCACCTGCCGATCGATTTAAATCCATGCAAAATCCATTGTTCACGGTTTATGTTCAAACATGGGAACCACACTAAAAAAAAATAACGAGGAGAGGTCTCCGAGAAAGTGGTAGCCCTGGAGTCGTTTAGATCGAGACAACGAAAGTGCACTTCTACAATTTAATTACACGTTTGTTTTGTTATTAATTACTTTTTTTTTCTTCTCTCTCTTTTTCTTTTCCTTCTTGGTAACAAGAAGCATAAAAAGTTTATGAATCATGATTCTTCCCGATTAAAGTTTGCACAACCCATGTAATAAAAAATTCTGCATCTTCCGTTATGGCATAAAATATAATCGTCCATAAGTCGATTTGACATAATCCGAACATAAAATAGCAA
>JACGAQ010003136.1:0-32594 GCA_014119065.1 Orius insidiosus | reverse complement strand
TAACCATAAAATTACTTATAAACTTTTTGCTAATCCTTAAAATTGATCGAGAAACGTTTTTGTGCCTGAAATAACTTAATCTTGTTGAAAGGCCGGATGAGCCGAAGTGTCCTGAAGGTAATAAAGGACGGTTACAAGGTGCTACCTCTATTAACTCTCCTATGGCATAATGAGCTAACATTATCGTTAAACATGGATGGAGGAGGAGGAGGTTACTGTTTGAATATAAACATTTACATACTAGCTCTCATTAATATTCCAACTTCTTTCGTTTTTAGGTTGATCGTCAATTGGGCAAAAAATTTAAAGAAGCGCCGTTAAATTGATCTCAACGGAGGATAGACCGGGGCATATGATGCTTAAATTGTCAAAAAACTGTTTGAACCTTTTAAAAAGCGTCAAGTATTGTGATGAATTTCAAAGTTCCATTTTTTTCATGTCCATGTTCACATGACGGTCCACATTCCAAAGGGTAGATCCATACCACCTTGGGGGGGTCAGGAAGACCCCAAAAACTCGACATGGAGGGTAAAAAACAATAATCTCTTTAAAGAAAGTTAAAAAATTAGAAGTTTAGTAAAACTATATTTGATGATAAGGCATTAGTTGATATTTGGATAATGAGTCTTAATTGCCGATCAGACATGTTTCCGAGGCATTAACTACAGAGCTCTTATCTCGAGCGTTTCCAGGTAATTTGGTTAAAACCGAGAACATGTTCGAACGTAGAGACAAACGTTTTATTAGGGGCGAAACAGTCCCAAGATTTATCGTCGATATCGGAAAGTTCTAATCTGATACAAAGATTCAAGGGGGAAGATTGATTATTTCCCGTGAGAAGCGGATATCTTCCGACGTTAAAAGAAATATTGTTCCTTGGTTGGAGGACCTTTTATTCATGGTTGGCTACAACCTGAAATAAAAAATACATTTTGCAAAAGTCAAAATTGCTTTGGAATTAACTTTTGTCTGGGTCTACCGGGTTATGTCATTTAAATTGAGAAGGGTGAGTCGAAGACGGCTGGGCGTGATGTGATTTGAAATTCTCGGACTGTCCCACTTCCGGCGTCGTTTAAAATTCGTGGTTCTTCCAATTGTGATGTTTGAAATTGTTGGGTATCCCACTCTGATGTCGCTTCAAATTCGTGGGTTATCCCACTATGGTGTCGTTTTAGAGCACCGATTATCCAACTTCTGATGTCAATTGAAATTGGTGGATTATGCCACTTCTGATTTCATTTCAATTCGTGGATTACCCACTTAATGTCGTTCAATTCGAGAATCATCCCACCTCTGATGTCGCTTCAAATTTGGGTTATCCATTCTGATGTCCATTAAAGTTAGTGGATATCCAACTTCTCAGGTTATTTTAAATTCGTGGCTATCCTACTTCTGATGTCGTTTAAAATTCGTGGAGTATCCGCTTTGATGTTAAAAATTCAGGCTTTACTCCACTTCAGATGTGGTTTGAAAGCGCCATTATCCCACTTCTGATCTCGTTTGGAATTCGATGATTATCCACTTCTGATGTCAATTGAAGTTGGTGGATATCCACTTTTGATGTTAAAAATTCGTGGGTTATCCTAATTCTGATGTCGCTTCAAATTTGTGGGTATCCTACTTCTGGTGTCGTTACAGAGCGCTATCCCACTTCTGATGTCAACTGAAATTCGTGGATTATCGCTTCTGATGTTCTTAAAAAATTCATGTTACCCTTATGATGTCAATGAAAGCTCCATTATATCGCTTCTGATGTCAATTGAGATCGGTGGACCATCTACTCCTTGTGTCGTTTCAGAGCCGATTATCCCTTCTGATTTCCCTTCAAATTCGTGGATTATCCACTTCTGATGACACTTTAATTTGTGGGTTATCCCACTTGTGGTGTTGTTTGAGAACGCCGATTATACCATTTCTGACGCCAATTGAAATTCGTTGATGATCCAACTTCTCAGGTCATTTCAAATTTGTGGTTTATCCCACTTCTGATGTCCTTTAAAATTCGCGGGTTACAAATTCTGGTGTCGTTTCAGTGCGCCGATATCCCACCTCTGATGTCAATTGAAGTCGGTGGATTATCTACTTTTATGTCGAAAATTCGTGAGTTATACCACTTCTGGTGTTTCAACTACATCTAAGTGGAGTAAAGCATGAGTTTTAACTCAGAAGTGGGTAACCTACGAATTTGAAACGACATCAGAAGTGGATAATCATCGTATTTCAAATGAGATCAGAAGTGGGATAGTGGCGATTGAATATATTCAAATTCGTGGTTTATCCCACTTCTGATGTCGTTTCAATTCGTGGGTTACCACTTCTGCTGTTAAAACTTCATGCTTTACTCAACTTAAGATGTAGTTTGAAAGCGCCACTATCCCACTTCTGATCTCTTTGAATACGATGATTATCCATTCTAAGTCACTTAAAATTCGTGGATTATCCCACTTCTGATGTCAAATGAAATTGGTGGATTAACCCACTTCTGATGTCGCTTCAAAATTAGAGGGTTATCCCACTTCTGGTTTCGTTTCAAAGCGCCGATTATCCCACTTCTGATGTCAATTGAAGTCGGTGGATTATCTACTTTTTATGTCGAAAATTCGTGAGTTATACCACTTCTGGTGTTTCAAACTACATCTTAGTGGAGTAAAGCATGAAGTTTTAACATCAGAAGTGGTAACCTACGAATTTGAAACGACATCAGAAGGGGATATCATCGTATTTCAAATGAGATAAGAAGTGGATAGTGGCGATTGAATATATTCAAATTCGTGGTTTATCCCACTTCTGATGTCGTTTCAAATTCGTGGGTTACCCACTTCTGCTGTTAAAACTTCATGCTTTACTCAACTTAAGATGTAGTTTGAAAGCGCCACTATCCCACTTCTGATCTCTTTTGAAATACGATGATTATCCACTTCTAATGTCACTTAAAATTCGTGGATTATCCCACTTCTGATGTCAAATGAAATTGGTGGATTAACCCACTTCTGATGTCGCTTCAAATTAGAGGGTTATCCCACTTCTGGTTTCGTTTCAAAGCGCCGATTATCCCACTTCTGATGACAATTTATGTTGGTGGATTATCCACTTTTGATGCTAAAAATTCGTGAGTTATCCCACTTCTGATGTTAAAACTTCATGCTTTACTCCATTAAGATGTAGTTTGAATGCGCCACCATCCCACTTCTGATCTCTTTTGAAATACGATGAGTATCCCACTTCTGATGTCAATTGAAATAGGTGGATTATCCGCTTCTGATGTCGTTAAAAATTCACGCTTAAGATGCAGTTTGAAAGCGTCATTATCCCACTTCTGATCTCATTTGAAATTCGTGGATGTCCACTTCTGATGTCATTCAAATTCGTGGATTATCCGCTTCTGATGTCTTAAAATGCAGGTTTGCTGAAAGCGCATTATCCCCTTGCGATGTCAATTGAATCGGTCGATCATCCACTTCTGATGTCGTTTCAGAGCGCCGATATCACTTCTGTGCTGTTTCAAATTCGTGGATTATCCACTTCTGATGTCGTTAAAATTTGTGTTATCCCACTTTTGGTGTTGTTTGACAGCGGTGATTATCATATTCTGATGTCGTTAAAATTCATGAAATACTGTACTTATATTTTGATTTTAAATTCGCAGATTGTTTCACTTCTGATATCGATATCCTTAAAAAACCAAACAGCTTAGCAGCCAATAAATTATGAATATACTGACAAAAGTGACAAAGTGTTTCTTTGGGGGTTGGTGCGAAGCGGGTGGTTTGTTTAACCGTTATTAATCATTTTGAACCTAATCAAAGGGAGTTATGCGAGTTGTTGAGCGGAACGGGCGAAGAGGGGGAGGCTCGGGGAATATAGTGAACTAGGAACTTGGCTGCAATATGGAGTGTTAATTAGTCCGGAAAGCGTTTCTGGGTGGTTTGCGCGGAGAGGAAATCCAACGGTCGGAAAACAATAAAATAGGCACCGGTTAAAAACCTCAAATCCACAATTTTCAAATTGTTTCTAAAATTGGAATACCTTCTGTAAAAAAATTTAATCAGCCCCAGAGCAAGGGTGAACAGCCCTTTCCCGGTTTTAGGGCCAAAGCCGAAAAACATGCAGGGTGTCACAATAAACAGTTAAAAATCTTCAGAGCAAAAAAATATCAAGGTTACAAAAGATGGTTTTGGGAAGTGCATTTAAAAGGGAGTAAGAAGAGGTCGATATGTGGCACTCGAGTGAATAAGCCAAGAGGGGCTTCGAGACTTTTTTTTCTCTCCTTCCTTTCTTCCTTCTTTTTTTCACAATTCCACGGCCACGAGAGGTCCATGATAAATAACCTAGGAGGCTTCATGTATTATAAAAGAGGAAAAGGTCCCCTGAAATAACTTTTCCACTTTCATTTTAAACCACAAAAATTATTAAATAAAAATTTCATTAATTTAAAAAAAATGTTTTGTTTAAATTTTTTTTTGCTCTTATAAAAGTCCGCCGACGTTATGGCCATTATTATTGGTTTATCGGAAATCGTTGGCCACTCTCGATATTAAAACCAGTGGGGTCTCATCATTTCGGTTAAAACGGAAAACACTTTAAAGTTTAATGAAAAAATTTAAAGTTTTTTTTGAAGATTTGGCTATTTTTGGTGTATTCAGTCAGCAGGTGCTTAATCGTGAAGAACCGTAACATCCTTTACAGGGAGTTCCTTCATTAAAAACCCATGTGATAGAATGGCTTGAGGGTAAACCTCAGGTAAGGGAAACCTCATAAATTTTTAGACGAAACTTATGTAAAACTGATCAAGAAAATGGTGGACCGCATAACGAAATAATTGAGTATGCGGGAAGGGACGTAACTATGTGGTCGACCGTATTCAGAAAGGTAACTTCCCTTTTTAGTCAAATCCAAACCTTCCCGCACGGACCGCATGAGTAAGTTCACTAGTGTTGCGGTTTTTACCTTCCTAAAGGCTTAACTCTTGATACTTCAACTCGACTAACATGAACTTTTGTCATTACAACGAAACTTGAAAACTTTTTCGTTTAAATAATTATTCAAATGCCCTTAAAAGTTCAAGCGAATGTCGAATGTAAAAAGGGGTAATTTTTTTTCAATTTTTACACGGAAATTCACCACCTAGAAATCCATCAGAAAATAGAAGTTTGCCATTCATAATACGAATTGCGAAATTTTCCTTTAAAACTGATTTTATCTTGGTGGAGAATTTTGGATTGCTTCAGACAGTATTGGATTGCTTTAGACTGTTCTGGATCGCTTCAGAAACTTCTAGATTGCTTTAGGTATTTCTGGACTGCTTCAGACATTTGTGCAAAGCTTCAGAATAACTGGGTGTCTTCAAAAAATCTCAGATTGCTTCAGGAATATCCGGGTTGCTTCAGACACAGGTAACTTGCTTCAGGAATTTCTGGATTGCTTCAAGAATTGCCGGGTAGCTTAGAAACTTCTGGATTGCTTCGGGAATTTCAGGAATTATTTAGGAATTTCAGGGTTGCGTCAGACACATCTGGATTGCTTCAAGAATTGCCGGGTAGCTTCCGACACTTTTGGTTTGCTTTGGGAATATCTGGAATGCTTCAAGAATTTCTGGGTTGCATAAAACACATTTGGATGCTTCAGGAATGTCTGAGTTGCTTAAGACACTTCTGGATTGCTTCGGGAGTTTCAGGATTCTTCAGGAATGCTGGGCATCTTCAGAAACTTTTGGGTTGCTTCGGGAATTTTGAAATAGTTCAGGAATGTCGATTTCTAAGACCTTTTTTTTAACAATAATAAAAGCATTTTCAAAAATAATGAATTATTTAAAAACAAAAAAATAAGTTTTTCTCCTTAAAAAGAGAAGGTAGTTCAAATTAGCATTATTTTAAAATTTTATTTAAACCAGTTTTTATGGAACATAATTTCAATTAGCAATTCAAAAGGGAAAGCGTTCAAAGTTACGCATAAATTAGACCATAACAGAAGGAAAATTACGTCATTTCAAATACTACTTGATATAATTAGGTTGCGGTGTACGTGAGCTGTGTACGACCGATGCCCTCGGACGTCTGAAAATCTTTTAATCATTGAATTTCCATTAGATTTCTTTTATTTCAATCCTTTCTTTTCTTCGAAGAACATAAGTCTTTATCGATCTCAATAACAGAAGTGTAATCAATCAGAGACTGTCTTCTCCTGGATTCTCTTGACCCTTATCCTCTAAATTGTTTCCTCGTTTTTACCCCTATACTTTATAAAATCCCCAATTTCACTTTTCAAATTGATTTAAAATATTAATAATAATGACTTTATAAAACACGATTCAAAATTCAACTGTTCCCTTGTGAAAGAGCCCCAAGTAAAAAGTGGCTTAACGACTTTCTCCCACAGCAAACTTTCAACCGAGTTTCCCTTAAGTGAAAAAAAAAGTCAAGTTTATTTAAGAACCAATCAGGACATCTAAGATTTATATCAACTCATAGTATATTTACGGAAATAAATTAATTAGGTTTTGAGTAAAATTTACTTTTCAAAGAGATGAATAAATGATTTATTTTTATTTCGACTTTCCACCATCACCAATTACCACAATCGATAATATAAGACGTTATGTCTTTGCCAAAATAGGAAATTCCACTAATTGATGTTTCACACTCTCTATATCCGATTTCTGACAGAATTCTCACACTAAAGTAAATAGTCAGTACAATCTAGAAGTGTCTGAAAAGATGGAGATGGTCTGAAGAAACCCAGAAATTTCTGAAGCAATCCAGCGGTGTCTGAAGCAACCCAGATGTACCCGGCGATGCCAGAAGCACTCCAGACGTGTCTGAAGCAACACGGATATTCCTGAAGCAATCCAGATGTGTCTCACGGAACTCAGAAATTCCTGAAGCATTCTGAAAATTCCCGAAGCTATCAAAATGTATCTGAAGCTACCGGCAATCCTGAAGCAATCCAGACGTGTCTTAAGGAACCCAGACATTCCTGAACTATTTCAGATATTCCCGAAGCAAACCAAAAGTGTCTGACGCTACCTGGCAATTCTGAAGAATCCAGGCGTGTCTGAAGCAATCCAGAAATTGCTGAAGCAATCAACTGTGTCTGACAACCTGGATATTCCTGAAGCAATCCAGATGTGTCTGACGCAACCCTGAAATTCCGTAATAATTTCTGAAATTCCGAAGCAATCCAGATGTGTCTGAAGTTACCCAACAACCCTGAAGCAATCCAGATGTGTCTGACGCAACCTAGAATATACTCTCCCTCTCATATACTTACCCCTCCGTTTTACGTCCCCTCCGTTATACTTCCCCTCCTATATTGTCACTTCTCTTTAAGGAAGTTTTCGTTGGAAGCTCTTCAAACCAGTACTTTTTTATCAATTTTGAGTTAGGCATAGTTTCCGATGGCAAAATTTGAGGAGAAATTTCCGTTGGTAGTTTAACCCTATTACCAACAGAAAACGAGTTGTTCACGATTTAACCAACAGGTGATGCTTTGATTTCAATGAGAAATTAATACGTACTTGGCTCTCCTGAAAACCTAGAAAAATGACTTATCCGGTGTTAGAATTAACGCGACAATGCATAAAACAGATTTTCACCTAATTTTCTTTAGTCGGTGAACAAGAAACTAACGAGAGCGATTTTTGATTTTCGAAAAAACGGCGGAGATATGTTTGTTTGATGTTTTAAAAAATTCGCGCGGCCGAACCGTTCGTCCGATTTTCACCAATTTTTCACCAGTTACCTACTCCTAAAATGTTTTACGAATTTTTAATGTAAAATAATTATCTTTTTTTTTCACATTAATTATCATTTTGGTAGTGTGAAATTTCATAATTCCACCCCATACGAGAGGGACCTCTCTTGGGCAAAAATTCCATTATTTCTACCCTGATACTTAAAAAACTTACGAAAAAAAGACTTGAAAAATTTTTCAAAAAAAAAATAACAAAAATTCTTTGAAAAAAACTTCCTCCTTCGTTATACTTCCTCTCCTTTATACTTCCCCCTCCTTTATACTTCCCCTTCTTATACTTCCCCCGCCTATATTGTTTCTTCCCTTTAAGGAAGTTCCCGTCGGGGCCAGCTCCAATTTTTGCAACTTGGACTTTTTACAAATTTTTGAAGTACAAAATTATCACTTTTTAATTATCATTTATTAGTAGGGAGAAATCTCATAATTCCATCCGTTACAAGAGGTACTCCCTAGGGCAAAGAGTCCACTATTTCTACCTTGATTCATAGAAATTGCTTCTCTCTACTTAGAAAATTTTTCGAAAAAAAAAAAAAAAAAAAAAAAAAAAAAAAAAAAAAAAAAAAAAAAAAAAAAAAAAAACTTAGACAATTGTTTGAAAAAAAAAATAAAATCTCCTTCCGTAATACTTCTCCTTTTTATACTTCCCCTCCGTTATACTTCCCCACCTTATACTTCCCCCTCCGTTAAGATTCCCCTCCTCTATCATCCCCCTCCTAAATCTTTACTTCACTAAGAAAGTTTTCGTTGGAAGCTCTTCAATACTAGTACAATCCGTTTCGGATGCCCATTTTTCAAAATCAATTTCGGACGTCATGAGCTTTTGCAATCAACCACCCTTAAAAATGCTTCTGAAATGTCCAAAAAAGATATCCTTGATCTAAAAATTACCCATTTTTCCATATAATTTATTATTTGACGTATTTTTAGTTCGAAGGGAAATAGAATGCGGGCCTTTGTTGCCGTGGCTTAGCCCCCAATCAATGACATGTAAAGCCACGAGACAAAACTCTTTTTACCCCTCATAAATATTTCATAAGGGACAATTTGCGAGGCACGGGTAATTCTTCTGATGATCATGTTGGAGGGAAACAAACGAGCTATCAAGATCTCAAAACGTGTCATCAGGCCGTGTTCTGTAACAATTGTACCGCCCCTTTAGATAACCATCGAACAACGACCAAAACGACTCTTTTTTTTTCTTTTCTTTTATTTGAAAATCATCAATAATAAACAATTTTTAAACTTGACAAGAATCCTTCAATCCAATTATTTAACCATCCGTTAAATCCTACTTCTCCCGCGTTAATAAATTCGTCACTCATTTAACGCTCTTTAATAGAAAGTTTTAGTTATAAAATCCACAACTTGAAATTTTTGTTTTCATTACCAATTTAACTGTCCATATTGAAGGAGAGGAGTTTGGCTTTTGCAATGTTTACAAAGTTGGTTTAATCCACGCCATTCATGCCGTCCCCTCAGGTCTTTAATATTTCCTCCCTAATTATAATACTGTCACCATCAAACAAAAGTAAAATTTTCGACATTAATTGGATTCTTTTTTTTTTTATTTCATCTCTTTGAAATTATAACGAGTATGAAATAAACGAGTAAATAAATTTTAACGAGTTCTAAATAAACTGTGAATGACACGAGAAAATGATTTCTAGCTGGTCGTATAACGATCGTTTATATTTACTATGTTTTTTCACAAGTTCTATTAACGAGCTTTCATGCGAGAGAAAAAAAAAATTATCCCCTTTATCGTGGAACGAACTCTCCTTGCGAAAGGAAAAGAACTAGTGCCAAGAGCTTCCAACGAAAACTTCCTTAAAGAGAAGTAAAAATAGGAGGGGAAGTATATGGAAGGGGGAAGTATATGGGAGGGGAGAATAAAAGGAGGGGAAGTAAGGGAGGGGAAGAATAAGGGAGGGGGAAGAATAAAGGAGGGGAAGAATAAAGGGGAGAATAAAGGAGGGGAAGTATAAGGGAGGGGAAGAATAAGGGAGGGGAAGAATAAAGGAGTGGAAGAATAAGGGAGGGGAAGAATAAAGGAAGTGGAAGTATAAGAGAGGGGGGAAGAGGGGAGAATAAAGGAGTGGAAGTATATGGGAGGGGAAGAAAAAGGAGGGGAAGTATAAAGGAGGAGGGTATATGGGGGGGGTATAACGGAGGGGAAGTACAATGAAAGGGAAGGTAACTGAGGGGTAATTTTCTATTAATTTCCAAAGTTTTTTTTTTGAAAAAATTTCCAAGTTTTATTTTTAAATATGCAGTTTTATTTATTTTTTTTTTGTCAAAAATTTTTTAAGTTTTTTTTCTAAGATTTTTTAAGTATGAAGGTAGGAATAATGAGATTTTTGCCCATGGGAGGTCCCTCTCGTAAGGCGTGGAAATATGAAATTTCTCCCTAATAAAATGAAAGTAAAGTACCTACTTGTTCGAAGAGCTTCCAACGAAAACTTCTTTAAAGAGGGGGAAGATATCGGAGGGGACGTACACGGAGGGGGAAGTATAAAGGAGGGGAAGTATATAGGAGGGGAAGTATAAAGGAGGGGGGTATAAGGGAGGGGGTATAACGGAGGGGGAAGTCCAAAGAAAGGGAAGTATAACTGAGGGGTAATTATTATACGTTTATTTTTTATTTTTCCAAATTTATTTTTCATTAATTTTTTTGAAAAATTTTCGAAGTTTTTTTTTTTATATGCAGTTTTCATTTATTATTTTTTTTGTCAAAAAAATTTTCAAGTTTTTTAAAATAAAAAAAATTTTAAAGTTTTTTTTTCGAAGATTTTTTAAAGCATGAAGGTAGGAATAATGGGATTTTGCCCATGGGAGGTCCCTCTCGTAAAGAGCTGAAGAAGTTTGAAATTATGGAACAGATGAGGAAGTTAAAAAAAACTCGAAAAAATTTTTTGACAAAAATAAATAAATAAAAACACTGCATATTTAAAAAATAAAACTTCGAAAATTTTTCAAAAAAAATTAATGAAAAATATATTTGGAAAAATAAAAAAATAAACATGGAAAATTTTCAAAAAAAAAAAAAACTTATAATAATTACCCCTCAGTTATACTTCCCTTTTTGGTTGCTTTAGTAAGTTCTGGATTGCTTTAGACTCTTCAGGATCGCTTCAGACCCATCTGGATTGCTTTGGACACTTCTAGATTGCTTCAGACTCTTCTAGATTACATTAGATAGTTCAGGATTGCTTCAGAACTTCTGGTTAGCTTTAGACAGATCTGAATTGCTTCAAACCCTCCTAGATTGCGTAGACTACTCAGGATTGCATTACACAGTTCTGTATCGCGTCAGAACCTTCTGGATTGCTTTGGACACGCTTCTGGATTGCTCGGAAAATTCTAGATTGCTTCAGACCCATTGGATTGCTTTGGACACTTCTAGATGGCTTCAGACTCTTCTAGATTGCATTATAGTTCAGGATTGCTTCAGAAACTTCGATTGCTCGGAAAATTCTAGATTGCTTCAGACCCATCTGGATTGCTTTGGACACTTCTAGATGGCTTCAGACTCTTCTAGATTGCATTATAGTTCAGGATTGCGTCAGAAACTTCTGGATGGCTTTAGACAGTACTGGATTGCTACAAACCCTTCTAGATTGCGTAGACTACTCAGGATTGCATTAGACAGTTCTATATCGCGTCAGAACCTTCTGGATTGCTTTGGACACTCTTCTGGATTGCCTGGAAAATTCTAGATTGCTTCAGACCTATCTGGATTGCTTTGGACACTCTAGATGGCTTCAGACTCATCTAGATTGCATTATAGTTCAGGATTGCTTCAGAAACTTCTGGATGGCTTTAGACAGTTCTGGATTGCTTCAAACCCTTCTAGAATGCGTTAGACTACTCAGGATTGCATTAGACAGTTCTGTATCGCGTCAGAACCTTCTGGATTGCTTTGGACAGTTCTGGATTGCTTCAGACCCCTATGGAATGCTTCAGACAACTCTGGATTAATTTTTTTTTGGAACTTTTGTAGTGGCATTTAAATCCAAGATCGTTTGAAAATTTCAAGGCACAGATTTTAGAAAGATTTTGTGAAAAGATCAAAATCATGAAATCAAAACTTAACAATTCCTAAAATTTCAAATTTCTAATCCCCTCTAGGGGCGAAAAAAAAAACCATTCCTGTCTCATCATAAACTTTCTGATGGATGGAGGGGGACAAAAAATCAATGAAAAAGTTTGAATAAAATTTTGGTTTCAAACTTTGATAAATGGCATCGGAGAAGACACTATCGCTTCTTGATAGTTCCTTTCACGGAGAGATTTTGATAAACGCGTCACCTTTTTTGATTTATCGCACTTTTCTTTGTTATTGTTTCCCAATCGTATTATTTCTAAAAAAAATAAGTTTTTTCAGATAAAATAATGATTAATATCAAACAATTAACCAATAATAGAGGAAGAAATGATGTGATAACGGGTATCTCACGACGCGTTATCGTCATCAAACGATATTAAAATCAATTTGCGTATAGCAATCAAAATTAAAATAATTAAAGTAATGCCTTGGCAGCAGTTCTGTCATAAAAACCAATTAAGAGGTGGTGAGTGGCTCTATCTCTTAGAGAAGTGGCGGCGGTGAGGTTTTTGGGGGACGATTTGTCTCCAGCTTCCCGCAGTTTCCACTAATTCTCTCGTAGATAGGTCCACAGAGAAAAGATAGAAATGATTGTGATAGAGGGAATAGCTCACTGACGGGCTTATTAAGCCGAAACTCGTCGTGAGATACCCGTTATCACAGTCATTTCTTCCTCTATTATGGTTAATTGTTTGATATTAAAATCAATTTGCGTTATAGCAATCAAAATTAAAATAAATAATGATTAATATGCTTAAATTTCTGAACTGCTTCAGATAACTCTTCGTTTTTCAAATAAAATATGATTTCTACCCAAAAATTCATAATTTGCAGGATCAAATATGTTATCTAGATGCCGTTGTGTACCCTTTCTGCATCGGCTAAAATTTTATCGATTATTAAATCTGCTGTCCACTGTTCCTATCTAATTTTGATTGATATCGAACAAGGTCATCCGTTATCAATAATGTACCCGGTTGTCAATACATAGGAACGTCGGGGACCCCCGTACTGAATGACAGAACTCGAGCATGTCGCCATTTCCATAAATAGATTAAGTAACCCGATGGAAATCCGAGTGTCGTATATCGTACTAACGAATACAATCAAAATTCAATTAAGCTTATGAAATGTAAACTTTAAAATTGTTTATTAGATTCTGATTGGTCAGTTTATAAAGGGTTTACCGTCGTACGTGCGGGTTTTAACATTTAGGCTAATATAACTCGTACGTGAGTAAAAGAGAGGATGGCTAATCGCTGGCTTAAAATAGAAGCTACATTTTAGGAGTTACAGAAGCTTAAATGGATTAGTTAAAGGAGGTGAAAATTATGTTTTTTTTCTAAGTGAGAGTGTGTGTTTCACGAAAGACTTTCGTGTAGGTTCAACAAGTCCTGAGCGAGAAGCACGTAATCTGATAGGAGGGTCTCAATTAAAGTAGGCCTCTTCATGCGTTACATCCACTTGTTGATCAAAATTTTTAAATTTTTTTTTTATTAATAAAAGGTTCCAATTTTTCATGTCCGAAGGGTCAAATGAAATAAAAGGAATAAAAGAACGTTGCGACAAATCTTCATTTATAGCAATTTGCCCGACAGTGCAATCAATAACTGTAACTGTGTATAGTGAAGCTCGTTCCCTTTTTCATTCGCCCTTACGCAGGTCTTCTTTCAAAAGAAAATGAGAAAATAAGGGATGAAATCGGAGAGGGCGAGTAAAATAGAGTGATGACGAGAAGAGAGGCAATAAAGAATATTGAATGGATATTGAAGTTGAAACAGGTTACAATTATTACCTGTTGAACTGCACCGAACAAATGACTTGAGCTTTCGTTGGCAAAGATTCCGACTCTTTAAGGGACTGTATTCAATCGCTTTTGTCGAGATTTCCATCCGATAACTGTACATTGAGATTTTTCAACGATTCTGCTATTGACATTTTATTATTTTTAAACCTCTTCTGACCTTATTATAGGAGAATCTAACAATCAGACCTCACTTCAACTCTACTGCATTTTCTGGAATATTTCTCACTATGGCAATCATTTTCCCCTTGGGTTTTACAACTTTCAAAACTTAAAAAAAAGTTTTTTTTACTTAGCTATTAGCCTCTGGAGATATTTTACTCACATAGATAATACTTTTTGTTTTCCGCGTTCGCTGCCTAATGAACAACTTTAACTTCCTTAGAGAAGTTATGTGATACCTCCACGTCTGGATTTTTGGGGAAGGGTCGACCCGTGGGGTCAAATCGAATATGATAAAGATCTCAACTTGTCTGTGGTGCTGGCCGGCCGTCGCGCATTTTTCGGAACACTTTACGGCCACAGTTTTCAATTTTCACCAGATTTTCACCGAATTTTCTTTAGTCGGTGAACAAGAAACTAGCAACATCAGGCAATCCAGAAGTGTCCAAAGCAATCCAGAAGGGTCTGAAGCTATACAGAACTATCTAAACTTCTAAAGCAATCCAAAATTGTCTGAAGCTATCAAGAATTTTTAGGGCAATCCAGAACTTTCCAAAGCAATCCAGAAGGGTCTGAAGCAATCCTGAACTATCTAATGCAATCCAGATGCATCGAGAGCAAACTAGAGGGGTCTACAGCAATCCAGAACGTCCAAAGCAATGCAGAAGGGTCTGAAGCAATCTAGAACTTTCCGTAGCAATCCAGAAGGGTCTGAAGCGATACAGAACTGTCTAATGCAATCCTGAGTTGTCTAACGCATTCTAGAAGGGTTTAAAGCAATCCTGAACTGCCTAAAGCCATCCAGAAGTTTCTGAAGCATCCTGAACTATTTTATGCAATCCAGAAGGGGCTGGAGCAAACGAGAAGGGTTTGAAGCAATCTAGAAGAGTTTAAAGTAATCCCGAACTGTCTAAAGCCATCCCGAAGGGTCTACAGCAATCCAGATGAATCTGAAGCAATCCAGATAGTCTAAAACAATCCAGAAGTTCTGAAGCAATCCTGAACTATCTAATGCCATCCAGATGCATCGAGAGCAAACTAGAAGGGTCTACAGCAATCCAGAAGCTCTGAAGCAATCCAAACAGATTAAAGCAATCCAGAAGTTTCTGAAGCAATCCTGAACTATCTAATGCAATCTACACGTATAAGAGTCTGGAGCAATCTAGAAGGGTCCAAAGCAATCCAGAAGGGTCTGAAGCGATCTAGAAATTTTCCGGGGCAATCCAAAATGTCTGAAGCTATCAAGAATTTTCTAGGGCAATCCAGAACTTTCCAAAGCAATCCAGAAGGGTCTGAAGCAATCTAGAATTTTCCCGGGCCATCCAGAAGTTTCTAAAGCAATACAGAAAGGTCTGAAGCTATACAGAACTGTCTAAAGTAATTGAAAGCTTGAAGCTATACAGAACTGTCTAAGGCAATTCAAAATTGTCTGAAGCAATCAAAAATTTTCCGGGCAATCCAGAATTGTCCAAAGCTATCAAGAAGGGTCGAAGTAATCTAGAATTTTCCCGCCCAATCCAGAAGTATCCAAAGCAATCCAGAAGCGTCTGAAGAGATACAGATCTGTCTAATGCAATACTGAGTCGTCTAACGCAATCTAGAAGGGTTGAAACAATCCTGAACTGCCTAAAGCCATCCAGAAGTTTCTGAAGCAATCTGAACTATTTATGCAATCCAGAAGGGGCTGGAGCAAACGAGAAGGGTTTGAAGCAATCTAGAAGAGTTTAAAGTAATCCCGAACTGTCTAAAGCATCCCGAAGGGTCTACAGCAATCCAGATGAATCTGAAGCAATCCAGAATAGTCTAAAACAATCCAGAAGTTTCTGAAGCAATCCTGAACTATCTAATGCAATCCAGATGCATCGAGAGCAAACTAGAAGGGTCTACAGCAATCCAGAACTGTCCAAAGCAATGCAGAAGGGTCTGAAGCAATCTAGAACTTTCCGTAGCAATCCAGAAGGGTCTGAAGCGATACAGAACTGTCTAATGCAATCCTGAGTTGTCTAACGCATTCTAGAAGGGTGTTAAAGCAATCCAGAACTGTCTAAAGTCATCCAAAGGGTGCAGTAATCCAGAATATTCTAAAGTAATCCAGAAGCTTCTTAAGCTATCCTGAACTATCTAATGCAATCTAGAAGAGTCTGAAGTAATCTAGAAGTGTGTCCAACGCAATCCGTATGGGTCTGACGCGCTCCTGAAGGGTCAAATGAAATCCAGAACTTCCTGAAGCAATCCAAAACTGTCTGAAGCAATCTAGAACATCCTACAGCAATCCAAAACCGTCTGAATCATAATCCAAAGCAATCCAGAAGGGTCTGAAGCGATCCATCCAAAGCTATTTAGAAGGTCTGTATTCAGAGTTTTTCCATGCTAAAAAATATTTTATTCTAATTATCATTGCCATATTAGCAGTAGATTAATTATTGTACTCGTATTATTGACGAAATTTTATGTATTAATTTTGTGAAATCAAAAATAATGAGCTTTTTTGATTGGATGATTGCACAGTTTTCTAGTAATAAGAAACCATTTGAATTATATCGAACTTCCTTTCCCCTTTTCGTCTAAGAAATTCTCAACAAATAATTCTAATGGAGATTAATTCATTAGCCAAGTAAACTCCCATTTGTATTTAATGAGTGTCAACAAGGACTTTGTGAATCTATCCAAGGAATATTCGTAATTTTTTTTTGTGAATTATTAAAATATTTTTGGAGAAGAGGGGGGTTACGTTTGAGGGCTGTTACAAGCGGTTGTATGTTTTGAACCGTCTGTACAGTATTAAGATTTCGTGTAAAATATCGTCCTGATCGTAATAAAAAGTAGTTCATAATTCGTGTTAAGAATCGCGTTCTTAGTCGTAAATATTGGCTGCTTCGGGCGATTTTATTTTTCGAAAGGAAAAAGGTGGAAAAGTAGTACAAAAGTGGACTTTGCTCCCAGGAAAAATTATGCCTTACGCCAACTCTAGTGAAAGAGAAGGGGAAACGGGAGAGCAGAATCATGTGGAAAACAGGGACATTTCGTTGGATCACCCAACCTCGACTGCTCAACCTGACGAAGTCGGAACACTATCTGCTATCAACAATGTTTTGAACCGGTTAAATGATAAGGTAGATTGTTTAATAAATAACAGGATGCTGGACTTTTTGAAAGCAGAATTATCCCAACTTAAATCAGAAAGAGACATCTTGAGAAGGGAATTAAGCCCACTTCGAAAACGACTGCAATTATTTAAACCTATTGGGAACAAAATAAACGCTCAAAGAACGTGATGTTCTTCAATTTCCCAGCGGATTCTACCTCGCCTTACGAACTCAAAATAGCCATAACTAAGTTCCTAAACATCCGATTCAAGCCTTCGTTTACAGAATCATCAATATTATACGCCTTCGATTACGGAAAAGGTACTGTCCTAGCCAAATTTAGAGATGAAAGTGACTCAAGTAGACTGTTGGCCGAATGTCGCCTTTTTAAGGGCTCTGGTGTGTTCGTTCGACCCGACTTTTCAAAAAAAGAGCGGAAGAAAAACAGAGAAATCGCGCAGATTGCAAAGGAACTTAAAAATTGTGGTAAAAGGGCAATTCAAAGAGCTAATGAACTGAAAATCGGTAATAAACTGCACACAAGTTTGCCAAAAATGGTACAGTCTTTACAAAAGGCTAAATCGAACACGTCAGTGAAGAGAATTAAGTCAATTAGCAAAAGACCACCGAATGTTACAAGTACTGCTATTAAAGAAAACCAAAGTGTCATATTCTGGAACTGCCACGGTTTCAAGAACATAACTAACTTGTTGCAGTCTGACGTAGATTTTGACGTACTGGGTTGCTGCGAAACCTGGCTCATGGAAAATCCAAGGGCATCATACGCAAATAAATTCAATATTGTGTCAGTAAATGGCGTAAGATTTGGAGCCAGAGGTCGTGCCAGTGGGGGATTGCTGTTTCTTTGCAGAACGGGGCTAAAAGTAGAGAAGCTGGCGAGTACCAAATTTTGGTTATTTGTTAAAATTCTCAAATGTGATACCAAACCGCTTATAGTAGGCTTAGTGTATCTACCACAGCTCAATATAAACTGGTCAAGGGAATTGAAGGATCTGAGTGAGACCATAGAGGAGATAAGGGAAACCAACCCCGAAGCACAATTAATTGTAGGCGGAGATTTCAATGGCAGAGTTGGGAACATTAACGAGGTCGACGAAGACCTGGTAAGCCAAACAGCCTTCTCATCGCAGAGAAACAGTCATGACTCAGTAGTAGATAAGAGGGGAAGAAGTTTAGTCGACACCTTTGAAGAAGCCCAGCTTATACTACTAAATGGTAGAAGCAAATCTGATGCACCGGGTAACATTACGCATTCTGATAACAACATTAAAAATAGTGACTCAGTTATTGATTTAGTCTGGTCAGACATAAATAATCTTTATATGATTTTAGATCTAAAAGTTCTAGACGACCAATGCGGCTCGGACCACTTCCCGATAAGAGTCTTATTAGCTGGATCACCCAAAGATGAAAATGAAAATTCAGGCATGGAGAGACATACATCTGATAACTCTACAATGGAGGCCTAGGGCGGCCCAAAAATATCAGCATTCTCTCCAGTACTCGCCGAAAGTGGGAGGTCAACATATGGCAACCTCGAATACAACAGATCTTTACCTAACGCTCGTGGAGGAAATATTCAAAGCTAGTAAAAATGCAGGTATGTCAAAAAGCACCAGGCCAGTGTTACAAAAGCGATATCAACTGGGACCTTCACCTTGGTTTGACCTTGAGTGCAAACGAAATAAGTCTATTGTAGCAAGAGCCCTACGAAAATTTAAACGAAAGGGGTACAGAGATGAAGAAAGAAGAGTATACATATCGGCAAAGCAGGACTATAAGAATATACTAGCACAGAAGCAAGAGGAGCACATAAGGAGGATGATTGCTAACCTTAACCAAGTCAAAGATAGCAAAGCCTTCTGGGGTACTGTCAAAAAATTTAGGAGAAACGATTCTTTCAACCCAATAGATGGCAACACATGGGCCCGTTACCTTGATGATTTCTACAAAAAACATAGCTCTCCACCAATAACATTCTATGGCACTACACATCCAGATCTATCGACAACATTCACCCAGGAAGAATATACAGCAAGTCTCGCAAAATGCAAAAAATAACAAGTCACCTGGATGCGACAACATCACATTTGAATTTTTTAAAAATCTCCCTCAAAACTGGCACTTATATCTCTTAAGCCTATTTAATAAAGTCTTAATCTCAGAAGACCCACCAGTTAAATGGTCAGAAATCATCATGATAATGCTGCACAAGAGCGGTGACAAGCTAGATCCCACAAATTATCGTGGTATAGCCCTGATAAACTGTATTGCCAAGATCTTTTCACAAATGATACAACATAGACTGTACACATGGTGCGAAGCCTCGGGATTATTACATGAACATCAAGCTGGATTCAGGAAAGGAAAGAGCTGTATGGATAATTTATTTGTAATCACTAGTGTCATCCACAACGCCATCAGGCTCAAATCGCCATGCTATATTCTATTTGTAGACTTCCAAAAGGCTTTTGATTCCTTGATACACTCAGCACTATGGTCCAAACTATTCCAGATTGGAATCGATGCGAAGCTCCTTCGACTCCTAATAAGCTTTTACAAAAATGCCGAAATGAGGGTCTCGCTTAAAAATGGTCAACGCACACCGCAAACCAAAGTCTCTCAAGGAGTGTTGCAAGGTGAGCCTTTGAGTCCGCTACTTTTTAACCTCTTCATCTCAGACATCGAAGAGTTTTTTAGCAAAAAAGGAGCGCAAGGAGTTTCTATAGACGGTAAACACTCAATTATGCTATTACTGTTTGCAGATGACCTAGCTTTGATCTGTAGCTCGAGGATGGACGCAGTTAAAAAACTTAATATCCTGAATGAATATTGTAAAAAAAATTTAATAAGGATCAATACAAGAAAAACCAAAATAGTGAAGTTTGTCAACGCCTCAAGACCAAAATGTGAAAAACCGCTGCAAATCAATGGTGAAGAAATAGAAATGGCCAAAGATTACAAATACCTAGGAATCCACCTTGATGAAAGGCTGAAATTCAAAAAAGCTGCAAGTGAAATGACCAAAAAGGGACAGGCAGCAACAGGAGCAGTCTTCGAGCTCTTTATAAAGGGTAAGTTTGAATCCTGGGAAGCCAGGACTAAGTTATTTGGAACGATCATAGAAAAAACAACGCTTTATAGCTCGCCAATATGGTCCTTGAATCACCTTCAAGTTATTGAAAGGGTACAAACAGGATTTTTCAAAAGGCTTTTGAAACTGCCCAAGAACACCAAAGATGCGGTAATTCGGTTAGAAGCCGGTAGAGTGCGGCTCGTGTACGAAGTAGTCAAGTCGTCGCTCATGTGGATCTTCAGAGTGCACTCAATGGAAGAAAAAAGATACCCTAAATTATGTTTTGAGAGATTAAAAATCCTGCACCAAAGTCAGAATAATTTAGAAGACATGAATCTGTGTTCTAAGCTCCATAAATTACTAAAGACATTTGGATTGGAATTCGACTTCGAAAAACCTTTTGCACTGGCCGATCTGGAAATGATGGTTTTGACCCCGCTGAAAAATAAGTTAATTGCTGCAGATCAGGAAACAGTATTAAGCAGCACAAGCCATGACATATATAAGGAACTGCGGTTTAAATTACCAAATGATTTGAAATATAACCACCTCTGCTTCTTGGCGCAGCTGAGGTGCGCAAACAGATTTGTAACCAAGGTCAGTCTGAAGAGAGACAAACTGTCAGCCAACCCGCAAGCAATCTGCAGAATTTGTAACTGGAATGAAAGAGAGGACCTGAACCACTTACTTCTCAGATGCCCTTTTTACCATGGCCAAAGAACAAAGATGCTGTCGCTGCTAGGCCTTGATGAGAACGTCCCAGTATCCCACATACTTAACCGGGTTTCAAAGGAGGCGGAAGGATTGGAACACCTCTACGATTTTGTGTCGCACATCCAGAAAAAAAGAGCCCTGCTTAGTTAGCACACTAACTATTTTTTTTCGTTAAATTAACAAAGAATTGTAACCTCTTGCCATGTATATATAATGAAGGCAAATAAAGAAAATATTGATTGATTGATTGATTGACTATACACAAATTTATCACATTTTTTTTTCAGATTGAAGTGAATAGTGAAAATAATTTTAAAACACTGGATATTTCAAAGCTAATGCACATTTCAAAGTTAAGGGAAATTACGAACTTGAAAAAAATTCATATTGCAAACTCTCTCCCTTAAAAAAATTTTTTCTAGTCCGAAAATTGAAATATCCAGTATCTAAAAGAATACAAATCTCGATACTGAACTATTGACAAAAAATTGTCTTTTATGTTGGACATTAAAATAGAATACTTTTTAAGTTTAGAAGTAAAATACACAAAAATTTTGAAAAGCAATTTAACGAATATTCCGTTTAGTAAAAATGGAAGACAAATACACTCATATTACATGCCGAAATTTAAAAACGACCATAAATTACCAAAAATGGTTCTATTTATTTCCATGTAACAATTAAAAATAACTGTAATTAATTTTAATAACATAAAATCACATGCTTTATTAAAAAAATTTTAAAAAGAGCTGAGGTGAACATAAACAGTAAATACTTAGTAAAATTGCCAGAACCTCCTACAGAAGGGTTAAGAAAAAAAAACTTTAAACAAAATAATTAAATTACAACAAAGATTTGGTAACAAGAGAAAGGGATGTCGCAATCACAGACTTCTTTTCAAAAATATTTATCATTTTGAGAAAAAAAGTTGAATTTTTTTTATTTTTAGAAAATTGGTCCGAAACTCCATATTGTGAAAAACTTCCCAAGACCATAGATCCTGGAATTTTTAAAAAAATGATTGAATAGGAACTGAAGTTTTTAAAGTGTATTTTATCCTTTACAATCATATTTACAGGTCTATTAAAAATCTAAACATTATGTACAATTAGAAAAAAAATTATCTATCATGATTTTTTTAAAGAAACAAAATATTTTCCTAATTCCATACTATTTGAAAAGCCACTAAGAGTCAAGTGATTCCGAAAGCTTCAGCGACTGCATTAGTGGCTTCAGAAAAATGAGAATTGAGGAGACCATTTTAATAAATAAATTTCCTGTTATACTTCTATCAACTTTTATGCAAATAGGAACAATTTTGTTAATTTTTTTATGCTTAGCCCACCATTGGTAGCGAATTCACAAAATGGACGAAATTGGATGTGATTTCGCTACCAACGCAGAGTTAGAATCTAACCACCTTAAATAGAAACAGAGATTCAACTCATTCAAAATAACAAAAGTTCTGCTGTTGCTTATAAAAGTTATAGGAGGGAATAGAAGGTGTAGCGGAACAATAAAATATGAAAAAGTGTATTTTCTCTTTTTTAAGCCTCAAAATAGTCTATACAACATTAACTAAAGCCAATAGTATTTTTTTTCTAGAATTTTTTTTTAAGTTGCTGGGGAATCCTCAAACAACCAGGGACTGGAGCGAGGATTTTGCGAGTTTTTCGTCAGCTGAATCAGCGGACTACAATTAAGAAAGATCTGGACTCAAAAGTGAATCATTGTTCAATTCGATCATCTATACAGGGGTGCCAACCAAAGTGAACCAGCAACTTTACGGCAAAGCATTTAGTCCAAGAAAAAAACTTAAATGTAAACCCTTCCTATTTTTGGATAAGAAAATCGACTCCATTAGGTAGATTTTCGTTTTGGTACACAGGGTGGTGCAGAGAGATGCTAACTTCGTTATTTTGTATGAGAACCCCTATTTTTTATTACAGATTTGTAATCTAAGCAAAATTTCAAGTAGATTTGAATATTCATATGACTTCTTTTTACAAATTTAATAGTTTGCTGAGTTGGTTTTGTTAAGTTGCTGGCCCACTCTAGTTGGGACACCCTGTATAAAGAGGAGGAAGGGAAGGAACCACTAAAAGTTAAGTGTTGTACAAAGTATTTTGCGACTCACCAACTTCTCCTTATTTCTGTAGGTAACAAGATAGCATTTAAAATTGAATTGATGGGGGAAAAATAATTAGAAGAATTAGGTTTCGTAGAACAAAAGTGAAGGAAAGAGTTAAGAACAATGATCGATTACCAAAGGTATCAGTTCTGGTCTAAAGGGTTGCCCTAGGACAAAGATAAAAACCAAAAAATTGGTGAAAACTTCTCCATGAAGATTTAAGCTAGCCTAAACTTAAAAAAACCTTAATGATAAAATAGCTTGGAAGCCGTAATTGAGCCAAATTAATCTGAAATGATGGTTTCTTCTGTTTCTGGTATCCAAACGTATAGTGTGTTAGCGTCCCGTTCTAGTTCTCTAGTGAATGCGATATTGTCGTTGTTATCGGATCGCATGTTTAAATTGAGTGGTGTCGGAGCAGAAGAGACAGCGACTTCCTGAAGAAGTGTCGCAGCTTCCGCATTCGTGACATTGAGTGGATCTGGAGGTACCGAATCGTCCAGCCTTTCGTCTACATTCACCATGTTTAAACTTTGCTCTTTATTATGAGTATTCCTGTGTCTTTTCATATCCGATTTGACTCGGAAAGGTTTTTGGCAGATATCACAGCTATAAGGCTTCTCACCTGATAAAATTTTTAAAATTAAAACCACATAAAGCACATAAATCATACCTGTATGAATACGGCGGTGATTGACCAAATATGATGAGGCTCTGAATGGCTTACGACAGAATTCACAAACGTAGTTCTTTTCTCCAGTATGGATTCGGCGGTGAACTATCAACGAATATTTCCTGGCAAAGTCCTTTCCACAAAATTCACACTGGTACTGTTTCGTGTTGGAATGAATGGACGTCATATGGTACTTTAAGTCTCCCCACTGACGAAAATGCCTTCCACAAAATTCACATTTATACGGCTTGCTCCAGAATGCATTCTCATATGAACCTTTTTAAAGGGAAAAAATACTGAAGCCAACGATAAGAAATTCTTACTCTTAACGCATTTGATGCGAAGAAAGCTTTGCCACAAACGTCACATTGGTGAGGTCTTCTCCCAGAGTGTGACCTCACATGGTAAAGAAGGGAATTTCTGTGGCTAAACGTCCGCGCACAATGAGGACACTGAATCACCTTTTGATCTTCATTGGTTTATCTTCCTCTCGCTCTTGAATCATAGCAAGATTGGCATCTTTAACACTCTATGGTCATTTCAGGCGGAATATTCAAGTTATCCGAATACCTCCATATCCTAAAGACAGAAGACAATTTAGAACCCATTGATTAATTACTTTGTTAGGATTTCTTTCATTTACCTGATTTTCTCATCTGGTTCTTCATCGCCGCTACCAGCCTGAATATTCACGACATGCCTGATTCCCTCCATCATATCTTCTGGCTCACTGAACTCTTCAATTTGATTATAAGTCGTGTGCGCTGTTGTTATGTGAGTCTCGTATGCTTTTTCACGTCGAAATACTCTTCCACAAATGTTGCAAGTGAAGTTCGGTTAAAAATGCATTGAATCGTAATTTTTTTTTTCTTTAAACCAACCTGTTGTGATGTTTGAAGCTGCTGCTGTTGTTGCTGTTGAGGTGGAGTTGGTTGTTGTTGCTGTTGTGCTGCATATTGATTTGCTCAACTTGTTCAGTCATCTGTCGTTCAGAAGATTCAGACTTAAGTGAAAATGAATCTTGAATGACTGGACCTGTTGGTACATTATACTGCAAAATAGGTTGCTCGGGAAGTTCCGCATTTGGGACTTGTAAACGCTAGGCTCATAATGACCTTTCAAGTGTTCGAAAAATTTAATTTGATTTGAGCACTGCGATTTGCAGAGTTCACATGTGTAAACTTTGTTAGCGTGAGTCGCTTTGTGGGTTGCAAGCGCCGACGGCGTGTTGAACACAAGGCCGCACTTGGTGCATTTGTGAGTCCTCGCACTTGGTTGGGTTTTAAGAATTCTAGGAATTCTTTTCTTATGAGGTAAACTTCTTTTTGAAGATTTCAAATCGTTATTGGCGATGTCACCTTCTGAATCAGCTTCTTCCTTCCTGTTGGTCATTTATGCTGGTATCACTTGTGCTGTTCTCCACTTTACCATCATCTGATTTCATCATTTCCTAAATAAAACAATATTATGATTTACTTTTTTATTTATTAAAAAAAAACAAACCTTGTTTGGTTCTAAGGTTGGTTCAGGGACCTGAACTTGGTCTAAGACAGTCTTATCTAAGCGATTTCTCATGAGCGTTTGATTTGAAAGGACTTTCTTTAATGGAGGAAGGGGTGTCAGTCGAATATCCTAAAGAAAGTAAATAAGTAAAATATTGATGGGGACGTAAATTGATGACTTACAGTCAGAGCCGTAGTGGTGGCTGGCTGAGGCTGATAAAGCTTAAGCATTCTATCTTGATTTTGAGCATCCAAAAGTTGTTGCTGAGTCGGATCTTCGTCGAAAGTTTGAAAGTAACTCGTGACCATAGCTGCGACAGTTGGCTTTTCAAGGGATACATTTTGAAGAGGAGAAAGCGGTTGCATCGTCGTCGTTTTTAAAAGTTCCGAAGCCAATATCGAATGCTGTTGCTTCTGCTGCTGTACTAACTGTACAGCAACAAGAGCGGCAGCAAGACGTTTATCTTCTTCCGTCAAATCATGAGGTAGGAGTTCTTCATCGTAATACTGCGCACCGACGGACGATGGAACAAATTCATTATCTGCAGTCAACTCGACAACTTGATGGTTCAAAATCCCCCGATAATGGATCCGTCACTATCTGGACTTTCTGTAAATTTCAGGGAGGCGATGAAGATTGATGTACTGTGTACCAATTATCTCTGCTGTCGGGTCAGAAACGACTATAGCATTCGGGGATAACTTAGACCCATGTAAACGGGCTTCACTATCACCCGCATTTAACAGCTCATGACGGTCAACAGTTAAAGACGAATCCATCACTCTGTCAACAAAAAAACTAAACATAATGAAAAATGCAGAAAACTACAAGGTAATCTATCAAGCAATAAGCTTATAGTTTCTATAAACGAGACGCAAAATTAACTAAAACCGGCAGATTAACAATGAAAACTGGGACTTGAGGATAACTTAATTGAATAAGTTAAGGGCAGTTACCAGTTTTTCAGAGGATAGGACGGTAATTTAGAAATACACGTAAAGTGGTAGACTCTCCGATTAGGTACGCACGTACTTTAGAAATTGAAAGAATAATTGCGTGACGTTCGAAAATAATTTAACTGCAGAGGAAAAAATATGAATCTTGAAGGAGGTATAACTTACTTTAAAAAAATGAGATACGATTTAAATCTGGCGGTTTATAAAATGGGGATAATTCGTGTGAATTCCATGGAAGCCAAATCTCCCCGGTCGCCGAGATGAACTTTCCGAATCGTCGCCAACTTCAGAGTCCGTAACGGAAGGGATTCGGTTTATTTGAGAAGGAGAGTTGAAGGAGCAACTCCTTTTGGACTTTACGTTAAAATTTTAACAGCCCGAAAGAGATAATTAAAATGGGATTCAAAAGTTTTTAAATGGTAATGTAGATGTGACAACGCTGTTGTTCACGGAGGCGAACGCGAACGCATCACTCCTCAGTCAGAGTTCGCTCCGGTTGTTTTATCGTCGCTCTTATGTCGACTCTATGATAAAGAATTTCGTCACATGTGCCTCCTTGACTCGAAGAGTTGGGAGTATTTTTAATTAACTTAAAGAAGTTATTGTTTTACCCTCCATGTAGGGTTTTTGGGACGCGTCTCCCAGACCCCGTGATTCATTCCGATCTCAACTTTGTCTGTGGTTTCCGGCCGGCCGTAGCATCTTTTCCGGAACACTTAACGGCCCCAATTTTCAACCGATTTGCACAAAATTTTCCAGAATAGTTGAACAAGAAAGTTACATGGGCGATTTTTGAATTTCGAAAAAATAATAGAGATTCGCATATTATTGCACCAATGTTTCTTTTAGTAGGGAGAAATTTGATACTTCCACCACTTGTGAAATAGCCATCGCTTGGGCAAACGGTCTATTATTTCTACCTTGATCCTTAAAAAATTTTGAACCCAAAAATAAGAAAATAAACTGAAATTTTCCAAAAAAAAAAAAAAAAAAAAAAAAAAACTTCGGAAAAACTAAACTTAAAATTTTTTCTGAATAGAGGCGGGGTACGAAGGGCGAACTCGACATCGGACAATTTTTTTTTTTTTTTCATTTTCAGATTCTAGACCTTTTGAAGAATACACCCATGTAATTTTTATATTGAGTTTGCCCTTTTTTCCCCTTTAAAATACGTAAAAACCGATATGCGGCAAAGCTCTAACTGCGATATACGAGCGGGTACGAAGGGCGAGCTCGTATCCTAGTCCACTACCCCCACTCCTTTTCCGGGAGCCCCACTCCTCTTGGAACAGCTCACCGCCACGAAATAAAATATTATACATTTTGTGAATTAATAATCGTAAAAAATATTCGAAAATTTTTAAAAAACCCTTTCCTCTATGATTCTATAAAATCTAAAATCTCGCCACGAAAATTCCAGAGAGTGACTTTTCTGTCGAGTTCGCCCTTAACAGAAAACTTTAAAATGCGAATATCTCGAAACTACGTTTTGTCGAGTTCGCCCTTCGTACCCGGCGCCTCATTATTCAAAAATACTTGAAATTATACTTCCCCTCCTTTATACTTCCCCCTCCTATATGTTCCTTCTCTTCAAGGAAGCTTTCGTTGGAATCTCTTCAAACTAGCATTTTTGTTTACACAATGAATATTTTTAGCTTTTTTTTTTTAATTTTTAAATTAAGATTTGAAATTTTTTTAATTTTCCCAAAAAATGATATTTAAAACTAGATTTTGACATATTTTGAGCACTAAAGATTATGGCATTTTGAATAATTTATGGAGATATTTCACTTTTTAGCATTATTTGAACCATTCCTATGAACATGCTAAGTCTTTTAGTCTTCGAAAATGAGATATTTCCCACACTTTGTATTTTTAGAGAAGTCTGTGCGATTTCAGAAGAAACCATAATTTTTACTGGATTTTCGTGAATTTTTTTCGGGGTTTTTGACAGAGAAACGCTATTTTTACAGGATTTGCAGGAGCATGGGCGTTTTCACTAGAATCTTCAGGAGTTTACTGGATTTTAAATTTCCCTACATTTTTTACTAAGTTTTCTTAATAAAAACTGTAGGATCTTTATTAACTGGGATATTTTATACTTCAAAATTGAGATATTTTCCACATTGTAGTATTTTCAGAGGAGTCCGCCCAGGTCTATATTTATGCTGTGACCTTGAGCATAAGAAGTTTTATTTTAAAAACAGTACATAAGGTCATAAGAACACTCAATGGTTGAGTCGAATTTTTGTGACGCAAACTTTTTTTTATGTGTGCGCCAAATATGAAGTTACCGTACGACTTATCCGATTTGATTTTAATGCCGTCACAATAAAGAATTTGTTACCTTCCGCCCAACGATGAAATAATTGTTCATCTATGGCAATTTATTTTTCATTGAAGGGATTTCGTAACTTCAGTGTTTATGTTTTGAGGAAGCGATAAGACCACGAAGGCTAATCTAATGTCTAATTTTCCTTTCTCTTGTCAATAATGTAATCTAATTTTATTTATTAATAACGTAGAAATGCGATAAGTTGAGTTTTCTTAGTGCTTTCGGGTTTGACTAGGGCGGAAGAACGATGCCTTACACAGCGAACTTACGTCGTTGTTTCACCCTTTTAAATTTGTATTTATATTTTTGTCTTTTTCCTTATTTCTCTTGCCCTCATCATCGTTTCTGTCCAAGAGGGTGTGAACAATCAAGACAAATCCGCATTGTTCGCGGGGATATTCGTCTTGATCGCGATCCCTATTTCATTATGGGAAATCATTCATCATTTATTCTTTTATTCGAGGCCTTCTCTCCAAAAGCATATTATAAGGTCAGTCTTTTACTTCTTAGTTGACATTTTTTAATTTTCTTTTTTTCTTTTCAGGATTATTTGGATGGTTCCCATCTACGCCTTGAATGCAGTAAGTTTTTTTGGTTAATTTTAAATTGTTACTTACGTAAGCAAATATTTTAGTTGTTTGTTATATAACTTACTATTTACATAGGACCATGGAGCCTGCTAATCATGCGGAAACTGGAAGCTTCCCAAGCAATGAGAAGATCAAATAAAAATTTTTTTTTCTCCGTTTGGTGGACCATTTATTGTAGGTTTTTTCTATCTTAAAACTCTCCCTTTTCAGGGGATCCTGAAATCAATAGCCGTTAAATAAAAATTAATGTGTAAATTGTTAGGAGTGTTTTAAGATTTTAAAAAACCCACAATCAATAAAATGTTTGACACTTCAAAACAAAAAAAAAATTAATTTTTCAACTGCCCATGTGTTTTAATTTTTAAAATAATTTTTTGTTCTTTTTTATTTTCTTTTTATTAATGAGGCAAGATAATTCTTTTTGGGAAAACTAAATTTTCCTTTAGTACTGGGATTCCCAAAGTGTGGTCTAACCGTGGAAAAGCCTGTGGGATGATTCATCACCACTAATTTAGAATTAGAAAGAGATTGTGTGTGATGTGATTGATTAGGCTCTGAAGATATTTAGATCATATGTTGACCCCCACGGAGAAAACGGGTGAAGGTCTGAGGTGTTGTGTGTCGAAGATGTGTGTGCGGATGCTGGAACGCGAACTGTCGATGACTTAAGTGTCACAGATGTCGAAAAGTTCATTCCGAGGTTGAAGTTGCACCAATTCAGCGGGTTGAAGAGGTGCAGAACTGCTGACGAGTTGAAGGAGTTCCACCAGTTCAGTAATCGAACTAGTGCAGAACTGTTGATGACTTGGTCTTTATTTTATGGTCAAACTTTAGTCTTCAAAAAATAAGAGGAGTCTGGGCTATTTCTTAGAGGAAACTTTAGTTCTCAGGATTCGTTTCTCGTCTATATTCTTTTAACTTCCTTAAAGAAGTTATTGAGATACCCTCGACGTCGGGTTTTGGGGAAGGGTCCCAGACCCCGGAGGGTCAAATCGAATATTGATCTTTACCGATCTCAACTTTGTCTGTGGTGCCGGCCGGCCGTCCGGCCGTCCGTAGCATTTTTTCCGGAACACTTTACGGCCACAGTTTTCATCCGATTTTCACCAAATTTTTACACAAATTTCTTTAGCCGGTGAAGAAGAATGTAACGAGGGGGATTTTGAATTTCGAAAAAATGGCGGAGATATGTCTGTTTGAAATTTAAAAAATTCGCTGCGGCCGAACCGTTAATCCGATTTTCACCAAATTTTCACCAATTACTCCTTATATTTTTAAGAAATTTTTGGTGCAAAAAAATTGCCACTTTTTAATTACTATTTTATTAGTAGGGAGAAATTTCGTACTTCTACCCTTTACGAGAGGCACATCCCTAGGCCAAAGAGCCCATTATTTCTACCTTGACACTTAGAAAATTTTTCAAAAAAAAGAACTTGGAAAATTTTTCGAAGAAAAAAAAAAAAGGAAAACCCGGAAAATTTTTCGAAAAAAACTTTGAAAATTTTTTGAAAAAAAAAAAAAAAACTTAGAAAATTTTTCGAAAAAAAAAAGTTAAAAATTTTTTTTTTATACCGAGAAATTTCGTACTTCTACTCTTTACGAGAGGCATATCCCTAGGCCAAAGAGCCCATTATTTCTACCTTGACACTTAGAAAATTTTTCGAAAAAAGAACTTAAAATTTTTCAAACAAAAAAAAAAAAAAAAAAAGAAAAAACCGGAAAATTTCCGAAACAAAATTTTTTTTTACAAAAAAAACTTAGTACTTCCCCGTTCGTTATACTTCCCCTCCCATATACTTCCTACTCTCTATACTTCCCCCTCCGTTATACTTCCCCTCCCACATACTTCCCCCCCACATACTTCCCACTCCGTTATACTTCCCCTCCCATATACTTCCCCCTCCTATATTGTTACTTCTCTTTAAGGAAGTTCCCGTCGGGGCCAGCTCCAGACTAGTACTTTTATTTGTCTTGGTTATTTGGAAATCCAATTTATTTCAGGATTGTCAAAAGTTTTCTTAGGCTTCATGATAGATTTCTTTAGATTACTAAAGCCAAAACTGTTTAAAAACCTATTTTTGACAAAGTATTGTTTATTAACGTTTTGATTTTTTTAGTGGTTTGGCCTGGTGCATCCTGAGTATGGAATTTATTTTGACAGTGTGCGAGAATGCTATGAAGCCTACGTCATATATAATTTTCTCGTTTATTTACTCAATTATCTAAACGAAGAAATGGATTTGGAAATAAATCTTGCCCTGAAGCCACAAGTGAAACATTATTTCCCACTCTGTTGGCTCCCGAATTGGCGAATGGGGAGGTGAGTTTGGGTTTTCATCCTGGTGGCTTTGTGAAAGCCTCCACTTTTGCCCCTTCACAAAATGAAAGAGAAAAAAAATAAAGTGCTTCCTAATTTTTCAGAGAGCTTGTCCATCGATGTAAACATGGAATTTTGCAATATACCATTTTAAGGCCACTCACTACATCGATAGCATTGTAAGAAATATTTTATTTTAAGTTCGATTCTAACAATTTTTTTTAGTATCTGTGAACTAAATGGGGTGTACGGCGAAGGTGAATTTCGTGGAAACGCCGCCTTCCCTTACCTTATTGGAATAACAACTTCTCGCAATCTCTCGCCATGTATTGTCTAATTCTTTTTATAAAGCGAACAAAGAAGAACTACGACCCATGGAGCCAATCGGAAAATTTATTTGTATCAAAGCCGTCGTTTTCTTTTCATTTTTGTAAGCTTTCTTTTTATCCTAATATAATCTTAATTTTTATTTTAGTCAAGGAGTTCTGATTTCCGTCGCGCTTATTATGGAATTCTGCAAACATATTTTGATGCACCAGATGATGTTTCTGCAAATTATCTATCCAATAGAATCCAAGTGAGTAACTTTGTATCCAGTTTTATATTTACTTTTTTTTTTCTAGAATTTCCTCATCTGCTTTGAAATGTTGATTGCGGCTTTGGCTCATCATTACAGCTTCTCCTATAAGCCTTACGTCAATTATTTAGTTGAAAACAGAAAGATTGTGACGCTTTCCTTTCTATGTGGGATTTCTCAGATGTACAAGCTGATCTTAAAGAACATTTCGGCGTTGTAGGTAAGTCATAAAGTGCCCTTAAAAAACCAACGTTCGATGTTTTGCTTTCCAGGAAGCTCAATAAGCAACATCAACAAGCAGTTCCGTGGGCAATCGTCAAATGACGAAGAACGTTCGTTAATTTCGCCGAGCCAGTCAACTTCCTCGAAATATTGCAGTATTGATTCATAAAACTTTCTTAACTTTTGAGGGGAGAGTGCGCTAATTTAATTGTGTTTGCTCTTAAGGAATAAGACGAAGTTCATTTAAAAAAAAACATTTTATACTCAAGATAAGCATCACTTTTAGCTGTTACCGCAAGAAATTTACCCACGGAGAAATCACTCACCTAGTCAGGTTTTGAATTTCAAGTTTTAGCCTTTTAAAATGTAAAAAAGAACAAGAGAGAAAAAAAAGTTTATTTTTGTTTTGATCAACTTGGGATATTTTTAGATGAAGTATGTTAATATAGTGACAGTTGTCTTTCTTAACTGTATTTAAGTTACAACGATTGCTGTGATTTTCTTTGTTATTCATGCTTTAAAAGAATAGTCGGAAGCTGTATTTTTATTCTTGTACCATTTTCGACGGTTTTA
>JACGAQ010003135.1:0-32595 GCA_014119065.1 Orius insidiosus | reverse complement strand
TTCCTCGTCTATTATTCAGAAATCCTCGAGAAAACCCCTCTTCGCCCTCCTCGACTCCGTGACTAACCTAAGAACTTATCAAATCATCAAATATCCATTCCTAGGCGTGAATAAAATAACAAAACAAAAATGACGTTTCCGAAAAGCCAGTGGAGACCATTTTAAATAATAACGGACATACAATAGAGAGTTTTAGGGAATCGTAATTTGCCCTTCCCGTATACGACTCACAAAACGGGAAAGGCCTTCTCGTAGAGGATTTATATCCCAGTTTCAGAGTAGTTTCGACTCAGTTAGTTTACAATGTTCTCACCAGAGCAAATTCATGATTCGAACATGGTTTTTTCTGATAACTATAACAGCACATAGAAATTACCTATCCCTAAAACGTTCCCGCCCATTTTCACTTAGTGGGTATAAATTTTCCTTGATAGCTCTTTAATTTTGACTTCCAAAACCCTTCCACAAAGTACGGAATCAATTTCCTTCTTCGATTTTAGCCAATCTGTTGAGAAACTAGTTGATTTACAAATCCTAACTAAACGAGATAACGAAATAACCTTCGTAAATATAACCCTACTTTACTCGGAGTGGGGAAGTGAGTCGTTGACGTATACGACTCAGCTGAGTCGTATGACCTTGGGGGAGTCGGATACGAGAAGGGTAAATTACGATTCCCTTAAACTTTCTATACATAAAAAATCTCTTTTCCGTCCCTAAAACCTGTTTCCAAGACTCAAGTTCAAGGGTACCACAATAACTCCCTTTTGAGGAAGTTAAATTGAGATTAAAAAAAAGGGAAATTCGTTTTCCCCCATATTTTTTAAGTAAAGCCAAGTTTAAAGACACAAGGGGGTGAAAACGTATTTACCAATAAATTACCGGTAGGGAATGGTCCTTTGATAGTAGGTCAGAGAAGGGGGAGCTTTGAGTGCTTTATCGGGTGTCAACTCAAGGCTTTTTTTTTATTCCAAAATAATTTATTGCCTCCGGAATTTTTTTTAAAATTTAATAATCAACCAGACTTAAAATAAGGACTGGGTAGTTAGAAAAAAGCCAGGGGGGTTCCGCTCTGGAAATCTTGCCCTCAATTTATACCGGGGAAGTCAACCCACCTAATACTACTTTGAAGGCGTAATCTGGGATTCTTTCTTTCCTAAAGAACAAAACAAAAACCTCATTACATTTTGAGGATGAATATTTCAAAAATTGGCTTCAGAGGATGCACCTTAAGGAGACACTTATAGTGTTACCTCTTCTCCCTCATTTTGAATATTAATTTTTACCTACCTATTTTGAGAAAATAAAATGCGTCATTTTACAACTTTTCCATTTTCATCAGACTTTTAGTTTGTCAAAATGGGAAGAAATCAATTTTCAAAATTAAAACAGGATGATTCTTTATTTAGTGGTTGATTGGTCGCTCGTTTGAATATATTTTTTACTGGGTAAATAATTGGCTATTCGGACGTTTAAAAAAAAAGTTAAAAAAAAAACGTCGGAAAATCAATTATTTACCCAATATAAAAAGATGATTCTTTAAAGTGCTAGGAGGTCGCGAATTTCTAACTTGTCTTCAAGTTTGATCTTTTGGTAATTATCTCTAATCCTCAACGTTCACACCTTAAGTCTTCTCGCGGAAAAGAAATTGGAACTGACAGTAACTTGTAAAACTTTGTAAAAATTTGAATTTAACTGGCAGTCTTTTTGGTTCTTGAAAGTGGCATTCTTGTTGAGTATTGATGACAGTCGTTTAGAGGTGACGGAACAGAAGGGGGGAAACTCGAATTTCCCAACGCGACCGTCACAAAGGACAATGAAAGGCAACAAAGCTCCTTTTGTATCTCAAAACAGTGGCTAAGAGGGTAAAGGGAGTTTCAAACCTTTATGCCCCATAACCGAACCTTTAATATTCCATTCTGAAGGTCACTCAGAACGTTTTGAATATTTCATGCCTTTGGACTCATGCGTATTGTTTCAAAGAAACTTCAGGGCCGTTTCCAACCCTTCCAATCCAAATTACAATTAAGAAGTCATAATTAGTTTTCTTGTTTGTGACATCTCTCAACTCCAACTTTCTCCAACTTTTTAACATTTCCCAAACAAAAATGTGAGAAAAAAAAAGTTATTGATTTCTCAAGACCGTTAATAGAGAAAACGTAATAAAAACTCAATATTGACTTTGAAGGAGTTCTCTCCCCCATGGAGTTCTTATCGTGTGTCAAGATAAACTCTGCAACCTTTTTTCAGACTCTCATTTCATTCAAAAATTATTTGAAAAATTGATTTCTTCTTCCAAATTATGATTTTGAAATGTATCAAAGAGAATATTCGAATTATGGTCGCTTAGTGACTCGTTTTCGCAAATGTACCGAGAGAATTGATTGAACACCCATCGAACCGATACAGTCGAATTTAGTAGTTTATAAACCCTCCCTCCCCAAACTCACAGATTCTGATATGACGTATCCTGTTTATAGTTTAAACGGGTTCCATTTCGCAAAGCAATCCAACCATTATAGATAACGGTTTGTCTATCTCGAAACTTCGAAACAAAAAGTGTTCAAACGACTCACAATAAAAATTTTTTGCAGCCAAAATTTTGAAATTTTGCTTTTGAAAAAGTGGTCAACGGCCCAGAATAAGAGAGTTCCTCGAATAAAAAAAGTGCACCAAAAATTATTGCAATAAAAAAAACACACCCAGATACCAAGATATAAGGATTTAAATTTTATATTTAAATAATTTTCTTTAGTGAAAGAGTAGAAAAAACGCAATTTTCTACCCTTCTTGGTCACAGAAAACAAGGCTTTTCACTTAAAACCATGCAAATATCGATCTTAAAACCTGGTGGGGAAAAAACTACCGTAAAAAAAGCAATTAAATTTTTTATTAAGGAATATTATGAAAATTTTGATGTCAAACTTTAAAGTAGGAGATGAAATTCAACAGGGATTCGTCAGAGTATAATAAATCATGACTCTTCTTTCTTTTTCATATTAAATATCTAACTTTATTATTTACTCCAGCGTAATAAACTTACACAGATGGTTTTAACACAGCTTCAAAACGAGAAGCACTTTTTTTTTTTAAACTGAGCGGGAACATGGAAAAGTTGGGCAGTATATTTCGAAGAAACCTCCCTTCCCCATCTAGAAAACAAAAGAGCCATAATTTACATCATAACGATTTTTTTTTGGCAAGTCCGAAAAGGTAAGGAGGGTATGACAGTGTGTAGTTATATCAAGGACATTTCCTTTATGAATATTTCATAAGATGAAAGGGGTGCCCCTGGTTTTCAAAACGGCCGGACGCCCGGAAATCGTCCTCCGGTCAATATTCTCGAAGGAGTTAAATATCGATATGTTTATTTATGAAAGTGAAAACGGTATTTTTATCTCCTCAACACTTTTCGCCGAATGTTTCCGGAATAAATAAAGGTTTAGGGTTTCATATTTTTACCCTTTTCTCCATCTCTTGATGCTTTCTGAGAAAAAACTACTTAACAGTAAAAAAACTGTTTATTTCCTAACATTATTTTCTTTTATTCCCACATTTTTATAAAGAAAAAGCTGTTCGAACGGAAAATTTCTTCATTGGTCTTATTACTTCAAGCACTACAAAAAATTGAGCAGTTATAAAAAATAATGGGTTTATTTTACGTTTCCATTGGACTTCTTTAATTATGAGTTCCATTTGATATTCAACAAACTGTATAATCTCAATAAAAAACGACCTTAATCTTCCGCGTTCTTCAATGCCTATTTTTTTTAAAGCCCAGCATTTATCTTCGGAAAAATCCAATTCAGGGATATTTCTCTTTCTAAGGCTAATTCTCTTTTTTTTAAATGTTGAAATTAAAATTTATTTGTATATCGACTTTAATAAATCGAGAGGTCAGAAATTAATTACAGGTTGTACTTTGTTTCTCTGTTGATAGGTGATAGTTAAACGTTTTAATGAAATGTCGAAACTTGAGTCTGGAAATCTCTGGGTTGGATTTAATTAAAACAACTTGTAACTCGATCAAGTAGAATCGAATTACGTGGATTTTAAATGTCCTCCGTGAAAATACTCACTCTTTGTCGGCGTGACCGACGTTGAAGTCGGAAAACGTCAGCTCGATGATTTCCTGGGATCCTGCGATGAATGTGTAGAGGATGCAGTTGATGTCCCTCGGGTAGGGCTTTGGGAAGTCCGGGCTGCTGAACCTTCCCTCGCTCCTCCCGAAGTGCTCGAAAACACAAGGCATTCGCAGCCTGCAAAAATGAACAAAAGAAATGAAGATTCTCATTTTAAAAAAATGAAAAGAGCTGAAAGTTATAAAATGTCCTCAATACGTTTAAAACATCCAAAATCACCCGATGATCTAACGAGCTACACTTGCGAAAGGAAAAAAATTAACCCATAGAATGCGTACTGATGGATGATTTTTTTAAGTAACACCCCATAGAACCCCACCTTTAGAATAGGGTCTTTCAGACCCTTGGTTTCTTTTTCAATAGTCAAGAACTGATAACACGAGGGGGTCGATTTTTTTCCTCTCACCAGAAAAGCTTGATTGATAATAAAAGAGTTATTTTTTCTGGCGTCGGTAGCTCTACTCAGCTTAACAGAAAAGGACTAAAACCCATTTTCTCCGAGCAGAAGTCGAGAATTAGTTAAACAACCCATAAGTGGCAAAAGGAAATAATTTTAAAAAAATGAAGGATTCAATGATAAGAGATCGATTTTGGATTTCATGACCGCACTCATGTATAAAACGACGTGTGAAGGTAAATCTGAAAGTTTAGCGTTCGGAAGGGATGAGAGGAGCACATTGGCAGGAACCTCTTGTGTTAGTCATTCTTGGCACGGAACTCTCGCGTCAGCCACTCTAACACCACCGACAAACTTTTTTTTTCTCTCTCTTTCTCTCTTGAAATCCCCTTCTTTTTTCTCTTCTCCGCACTCTTTTCTTTTTTAGCTACGTGATCTATGTTGACACAACTCGATTGTAAACACTTCAAATTCAAGTGCCATTCCCAAGAGGCCTCTAATGTAGAGGGGAAAATTGCCTATTAAAAGTCATCGTCTTAAAATTTTATTTTCAGGAAAACGATTTTCATATAAAATTGCTTTCAGCTCGAAATTATTTACGCCGCTACGAGCATTCGATCGCGAAGTTTCAATTAGAACAGGAAAATTGGAATCTGCCGGAATAATTAATTATGAGAGGGCTTCTCGCTCGGAACACCGCCTGGGCAGCCTTAGTCGGCCAACTTGGAACGTTAATTACCCTTAGCCCTACAGTCCGTTTTTTTATATTTTCTTTAATGGAAAACTCCACAATACGAACAAGTGTTTGGGAAAACTTTCTTTTTAAAGTTGGACTTATCAAATATTTCACGCTTTTTAAATTTCAATATCGGAAAAATTATTTTCTCGTTAAAATTTTTTTCTCTTAAGCCCCGGTTAGGTAAAAATCATTTATTTTTAATGTTTTCTCTTTTCCTCTAACCAATTTATTAATCAAGAGGGAGACGGGCACCAGGCGAGGACTTTCTCCTGCTCCTCAGGAGCAATCAGTGGGTCTGATTTACTCACTTTTTTAAGGCATTTTTAAGGAAATTATCCCAATAAAAAACCCCTCCGTTTTAATTTATAGATTTCCTAATTAATCAAGAAACAAACGAAAAAGCTCAACGGGTTTGTTCACTTGTAAAATTCTAACAAAATAATACAATTAAGGCTTTTTTTAACCATCGAAAAAGTCCAGCATTCGTAATCCCCAGGATAAAAAGTAATCTCGGTTATTTTTCCTCTTTTACCCAATCAAATCTTTAAAGCCCTTGATTAAAAATTTTTATCCTAAAATATACGTGACGTTTATAAGTTAGTATTCTGTCTTTTTTAAACTGAAAATAACATTTTTGACAGATAAAAAATTGACTTCGGTTACCACCTGTGTCAATGTCCAAGGCTCCTGGATCTTGTTTTTTATTTTGATATCCTGCTTTCTTTTCAATTTTAATCTCTTTTTTTTTTATGAAAATGCAATATCACTGCGTTCTTGAATAGAAGATAACATTTTCCTTAAGACGCAGATCAAAGACTTTTCAAAAAGCTTTTACGTATCAAAAGAAATGACAAAAAGTTTTATTAGGAAACTGAATTTTAAATTAGAAAACTAAAAAAAACTTTATTTTCAACGCTTAATTAAAGTTCAGTTAAAAATAATTGCCATATTAGTTTCATGCGTTTGAAACCTCCTTGAACTTTGAGACGTCAGAAATCTTATAGGTAAACCAGACAATATTACGTTTTCCTCCTTTGAAATTAATTCCTCCGAGTCCGATGAGCCGGAAACTTTAATTAACCCATGAGAATTCCAGGAGAGGAAACAAGAGATTGAATTCGTATCGAGGGGAAACTTGAGAAAGATTCTGAAGCTGGTAAACAGGAATATTATTAAATCGTACCCATAAATTGTTTTCTTAAAAACTAATCAACTCAATGACCCTAAGAAATAAATTATAATTAGAACCGATTTATTTGATAAAATAAATTGAGCGCGTTGTTTCTCGAGAGAGAATTGGCAGCACTGATTTTTATTGAGGAAAGTACGAAGGTCCTGGGTGGGAACGACCGCAAAGAATTTTTAATTCAAATAATTTCCCATGAGTTTCCCAGCCACTCCGGTTCCGTCCGGAAGACGAATGATGGATTCATTAATTAATTTTAGAAATCGAATCAAGCAACGGAAATTCAATTTTGAAAAGAAAAAAAGGATTTCAATATGTGTTACCATCAGCTCTGGGGGAGCGATCGAGGGATGGCGGGTGACCCTGGTCTTTTGCCAAAGGTGTGCTCATAACAAGCTTCCTGGCAAATATCCCAATCATCCTAGCTTCCCCATCAAACCTTTTTTTTTTACATACCGGAAAAAAGGACATATTGACGATTGAATCAGAGTACATTCGATTTTAAGTTCCTGGAAAGGACCCTATTACTCGATTTTTGAAAAAACGAAATATGCGGCGACTGTTCAGTTTTGGTTAGAGAAATTCTTAATTTTTCAAGTTTGCCGAAGGAATAAGGAATGAGGATTAAGAAAGGATTTTGAGGAGGAGTTATGAAAAGATGATTTTCAGGGTGATTTAATTTTTATATAAAATATAACCTACATTAAAAAAATAATCTTTTTTAAGGATAGCTACAGACAAAATGTTGTATAAAGGAATCACTTAGTTTCTTTAATCTTTTACGTAGGCTGTAAACACAAAAGAAAGAAAAAAAAGGTCTAAGAAGTACTGAAAGCTGATTCTGTCGTAAAACGTTGACTTTAGGGGGGGTGGAAAAAAAAGCTAAAAGGTATAACATCCTCTTTTAATATGTTTTATTTGTACTCAACATCTTTCTTTTTATATATCGGAATCTTTTTTCCCCTCCTTTTTTACTATTGACATAAAATAAACCTAAAAATAATAATAACAAAGAAAATTTACTTTATCTTGTAAAAATTTTATAGGATTATAAAGGTATCTGGGACCTAACAAAATTAAAAAATCAGTAAAGAGTGACAAAAATAAAACTTGTGAGTGTAAAAACAAAAGTTTTTGAATAAAAAAGCAAAAAAGTGAAAGTTGTCGACCTAAACAAAATTCAAATGCGTTTGGATTATAGCACATAAAATGACGAGGGAGAAGGGGAAAATGTTTGTCAAAACTGCCTGAAACTTGAAAACATAATCCTCGGATTATAGAAAGCATCGGGTGGTTAAAGCAAGGAAATAGCGTTCAAGGGTTGTCTCCACTAAGGCGGATTATCCTCAACCCTTCCCATCCTTTATTTCCCTTAAGGTTTGACCGGAATAAGTTAAACACCATTAGCTCGAGACTACGCTCAGATTTTACGTATTGATTATCTTGGGTATACAAAAAGTAAAAACGGTCGAAACTTTACATTTTTACCCTCTGGGTTAAAAAACGTCTTTTTTCGTTTATGTCTCTTTTTTTTATTGTTACAAATGAGGTCTTTCTCCACAAGCGACATTTACCATCGGCGCTTAACTGTTTGGATCATTTTTTTAAACCCTCCCTCGCCCCGCTTATCTCTAACTTCACTTTGTCGAAATCCTGTATCAATTTTTCTCTTTCCACTCTTAGATAAAATTGAAGAAAAATGAGTCAATATCAGCAGTTTAAAGGTTGAAAAAATGGCTATTTTCCGTGTGAAATCAACAAAATTACTTGCCTACTTGGTGACCAAATCCTATAATCGAAAAATAGTTTTCTGGAAATTATCAAAAACCACAACCTAAAAATAAGGATTTTTGCTGACACCAATAACTCAGATGGAATCAAATGCTTTACAGTTCGATTATTTATGATTTCGATTCATTGGGTTTCAGAAAAGTCAACACAAAATTCTTTCAGTCGATTTTGTTAGCAACCATTTTTTTTATCGGTTGCTCAATTAAACGAAGTATCGTGTATATCTCCAGTTGTTTTCCACGAAATTGAACGAAAAAAAATTCCGCTAAAAGAGAGAGTGTGAAAAAAATTGAACTGTGTTATTTTTCCCTTCCGGTGCACTCCCGTTTGATGGAAAAGTTGACGCAATTTTCCAATAGAGTTGTTACCTTGGAGACCAAGTGCAATTTCTCTTGTGGGTGGGCCGTTTCACTAATGGACATAGTGCAGCTTTTAAACATTTAAACTCCCACGTAACAAAGAAGAAAAAAAAAGTCGCTGGTCAATATTGATTCCAGTGCTAATAGATTTACACAGCGGACGGTTTCGAGACGGTATTTCAATGCTACTTTATTTTATTACGTACGGTTTAAAGGTGCCGTTTATTACGATCTCAATGGCCGACCCCCGGCCGGATTTATTACCTTTCTCAAGAAGATATGTTTTCTTTTCCTCGAGTTTTTCGATTCCTGAAACGGCTGCACTAACTCCCACGTATAATCAACGGAATTTTATTTTCAGACTACTCTTTTTACGGCTCCTCAAATACCGAATCAAATAATTTTACGATTGAATATTTGAAAAAGGAGTGGAAATAATTTAATGGATTGGCATTGAGGACATCTTTAGGCTCTAAATTCTTGATGTTTGATGAGGTCATTAATTGTTGCCAGGTAATAAAGACGAGGCAGTTATTCAAAACGGGGACGGAGAGTCGTAAATAAGTGGAACCGTTTTGTTGTGAGAAGATGGAAAACGTTGAATGACGAGATTGCGGACGACAGGTGTGCGGGAAGGTTGAGATATGTCTCGGCCTAGACGAAGGGTGCTGGGATCGAAATGATCAGATATCCCCATAATCTGTTGCCGCTTCAAAATAGACCCTGACGTTTAATGAAGCGGAAGCACTTCTGTTAAACGGCCTCGGATTCGGTTAATTTATGACTTGGACGGAAGCCTTTTCTATTTCACGTTTCTCATTGATTCGCTCGACCGTGGGGGGTCGGGTGCCTTAATCTCTCAGTTTTTTTTTTCTTTTTTCGAGGGTGGAAAAACCCTCGTGGGGAAAAACCGAAGGGGCCCGCAACTGTGCGAGATTCACGCGATCCCCACATATCATTCTTTAATAACAAAGAAAAATGTTTTCTTATTTCTTATAAACCACTACGAGATTTCTTTTTTATTTAGACCAAAAATATAGCGCTGACATCAAAACACACTTTAACGTTATCAATTAAATAAATCTACACATAATTTATTTATTTTTTTGATAATTATTAACAAAGTTCATAAGAGTTTAAACACATTTTTTTGTATGAAAAATTTACAAAGGAAGGGAAAAATTATGAAAACAGTTCTTCAGGGTAAAAAAAAAAAATTACGATCAAAGGGGCATTATTCTATAAATAAATGAGCCCCAAACTGAGTTTTCATATAATAAAAAAATGACCAGAATTTTTTTTATTAAACGGAATTAGAAGGGAAGAGTGGAGGGTAGAAAGAGAGAAAAAAAAAACCGGAGAAAAAACCCTCTGACAGTTTTTAAAGCGGCTAATTAACAAGTTTTACTGGGAAATTATGTAAATTAAGTTTGAAACGTTGTCATAATCTTTTTTACATAAACAAACCTGGAAAACTCTGTTTTTTGAAGTATTTTTTTTATTTACAAAACGATATTGAATTAAGAGCTGTTCAGAATTTTTAAATAACTTTTTAAAACACGGGAGAACGTCAATTTTCAAATGCAGATTAAAAAGTATCATTTTTTGCGGAATTAACTTGATGATATCTGTCACATTTTAATTTTCGATGTGCTTCGATCAAAGGTCAGGAAACAGGCGGAGCCTAAACGGAACAAAAAGTTTTTTCCTCCGTTTTCCTCTGGATTTCCTGAGCCCAAAAAGCAGGAAAAATATTAGGTTTCAAAAGACGAATGGTATCCGGCTCCGTGGTAGGGTCGTCACGGATTTTAACCACCGAGTTCGGGGTTCGATCCCCGGGTTGTGTAAAGGGATTTTTGTTTGGAAGAAAAATTTCAAATAAAGAAACCAAGTTCAAATAGGAGGGAACTTAGGAGGGAATAGCTCACCTGACGAGGCTTTTTTAAGCCGAAACGCGTCGTGAGATACCCGTTATCACAGTCATTTATTCCTCAATAATTGGTTAATGGTTTGATAGTACATAAAATCAATAACCTTGCGGAATACAGACGCAATAAAAATTAAAATATAAATACAAGTTCAAATATTCCATGGTAAGGCCTCTACTGTGAATTGGCATGGGCGCCATGGCAATATGGCGAGAGCCACCAACTGACCCCCCCCCCCCCCCGATGTGAATAATGCCCGTAGGCGTAGGAGATACAGAAGGAGAAGAGAATGGGAAGCAGGCCTCTTCCTCATTGGTTACTGTGGCTGAATTTAGGTAGGGTCCGTCACGGGTTTTAACCACCAAGTTCGGGGTTCGATCCCCCGGTTGTGTAAAGGGATATTTGTTTGGAAGAAAAATTTCAAATAAAGAAACCAAGTTCAAATATTCCATGGTAAGGCCACTACTCTGAATTAGCATGGGCGCCATGGAAATATGGCGAGAGCCACCAACTGAGGTCCCCCTCCCCGTTGTAAAAAAGCATGCAGGCGTAGGAGATACATAAGGAAATGAGAATGGGATATTATATTCTTTTTATTAAAAAGCAACAGCATTGGACTTTCCTAAAGAAAGATAAAAAATATTTTTAAAAACCAGCATTTAGGGCATTACAGCCAATGAATCTTTTAAAAATTCCTTTGGATTTATACCCTTTTTCACACGTTTATTGTATTAGGAACCAGCTTCGCGAGCACCTCTGGGAGGAAAAAAAATTCCATTTATATGTCGGCGTCAATTTATACCCGGTCACGTGCGTTCGGAAATAAATCAGGAGGCCCTAATGTAGGGGCCCAGTCGCTATTAGTCTTTGGATGGGACTACTTCTGGAAAAGGTATCGGAGAAGAGGAAGGTTAGGGGGTTGGTTAAAGGGGAGGTTAAAGTCTCCCTAACGTAATTGGATTGAAGTGGATCGAAGGTGTTGCCTCGACCTTTCGTTAATGCCTTGAGAACGTCTTTTATTCCTGAGACCTTTAATGAACCCCACCACGCACCCCCTCCAACCACTCGAACCCTAATAGAGATAATACCCTTCCAGAAATTGCTCCCCGAATAAAATATGAACGTTGAAAAAATAGGATTAAAGTCAACACGAAAAATAACGTTAAGACTTGAAAAATATTTACTCAAGAATTTCCTACCTTTTACAAGAATCTTTAAATTTAAGTAAAACAAACAAAAGTGGGATAACAGGGGTTTGTTTATTAAGGAACACTATTTTACCCTTGAATAATAGATATGGGAATGTAAACACCTGCATTATATACATATGTTTTGTTTTCAAATAAGGATGATATGAATACGTGATTTTATGTAATTAATTCCCCTTTTTTCTCGTTATTATCTATATTTTAATAATAATGGAGTTGTACGTTTGAATGCCGTCAAAAAGGATCTTTTACTCTCCCTTTTTATATTTAAACTGGCAAGGGAGCTTTTTGAGAAAGATGAATAATTAAAAAGAGCCTTCTGTTTGGGTAGAACCTGGGCATTGTTGTTCTTTTTTTCTGTTTCCCCTTTTATAACGTAGTTTTCCACACGCATAATAAAAATTTTTCGGTCTTCATTGATTCCAGTTCGATATGAAAGGGCTTTTATGTTAAAATATAAAAAAATGAAATGGAATATAAATGTATTGTTCATAATTTTGTTGATTCAATTTTTTTTTCATTTTCTCAATACTCCAAGCACTTAATTAAGCACTTAATTCAAGCAGTTCCCGGGAACACTTAAAAAAATTTATTTCTTATATATTTTCTATTTGTAACTTAAGCGGGTGCAATCATAAAATGGCAGCCACGCCTGGGCAGAAGTCCGCCCTTCTCCTTGGGGAGTCAACTGGTCTGCAAAGGGGGAAAAATTGCGCTAAATCATAAAGAACTAAGCTTATAAATAAGTTAGATAAAATGCCAAGAAGGAAAATGGATAAATTTCATGGTAAAAAATCCTTGTGGCTAATTTTGTCCATAAGAAAAAAAAAACCCTTTTCAGGCCAAAACAGTAGATTTATCTTGTATTTTTACGCCAGGCTAATAAATGCTTAAAAACAAAAGTTAATATGTCAAGACGCATATGAAAGAAGAGGGTGAAAAAATGGTTGAGAGAATACCCTCGTTAATTTTTCACGAATTTATTTCTCGGGGCATAAATTATGAGTCGGGTGTAAATCATTCGACCCTTCCCCGCGGTGGACCCTTTACCCCTTTGAGGGCTTGCCATAAGAAGCCTCTGGATCCATGCCAGGCACACTTTTAATGTTTCCACAAATGTAGAAAGCGCTTTTTGGCCTTTAAAAAAATAACATCAAATCCGTATTTCATAAAATAGGTTGTTTACACAATAAGCCGTAAAAAATTAAAATGAAAGGCAATTAAACGAGAAAGAGTAAAGTTCAGATCGATAACATTTATATTTCAGTAGCGGGGCGTTCAAACAGGAGATAAAAGTCTAGAGGATCCGTGCCTAGGAGAAACTCACGGGAATTCAACCTCCCATAAAGCGGAAAGCTGGAACTCATTTATATTTCAAGTCTACAGTTTTCCACAGAATCCGCCGTTGCTGATGCCTTTAGTACGTCTGAGTTGTAAGAAAACTCATTTTAAAAAAAATGGCGTATAATTTAAATTTCCACATAAAAATTGAAGATTTTTTCACTATTAGCACGCATGAATTTGAAAAAGTTCTATTTAGAAAGGTTCTGCAAGACCGCCCGGTATTGCAGGTAAAGTATTTTCGATCCGACTCTTTCTCATAAAGATGTTATTGTATTAACCTCAATGTTCGGTTTCCGGGAGGAAAATTGATTGCAATGATCTCGAGGTTTCGATAAACTTTTTTTTAACTTCTATTATTATGGAGTTAAATCGACCAACAATAATCTTGTTTTTTCAAAATTAATTTATTATACTTAAATGAGCGAAATTTAAATTTCCTACTATATTATATATCCCGATTCCGGGAAATTACAAAAAAAAAAATAAATAAATAAAAATATGAATGAAAATTTATTGTTAATGGATATCCAATTGAAATTCTAAAATAATGGAGAAAAGCTTGTTAACAAGTTCTAAAATTAATAATTAAAAAAGGGACATTTAATTATATTTATTAAATAGAAGAAATTTTATTTAGATGATAAAATCACTAATGACTAATTCCGGGAATTATCAAACAAAATAAAAATATGAATGAAAATTTATTATAATTGGAAATCCAATTGAAATTTTAAAATAATGGAGAAAAGCTTGTTAAGTAACAATATCTAAAAATTAATAAGGGACATTAAAAAAAATAAAATTTAAAAAGGGACATTTAATTAAAATTTTAAAATAGAAGAAATTTTTTGTAGATTCTAATAATCACTAATCCAGTTTATTAGTACAGCGTTTAATATGATTATAGCGATTATAAAAAAGGAACTGGCCTCGACAGGAACTTCCTCAAAGTTGCAGAAAAAAATCCTACTAAAAAAAAATTTTAGAATTTATCAAGGTAGAAAAAAGTAAGTCATCGCTAAGACACTAAAACATCGCGCGAGAACTAAAAAATGTTGACCTACTGTTTAAATAATTTATTGAATTATATATTTTGTTTAACATAAACATATTTGGTGAAAATCGGATGAATCGGCCTTGAAGCCTTCCGGAAAATTTGGCGACGGACGGCTGGCACCACAGACAACCTCGGGAAAGATCACTACTCTAAGTGATCTGGAAGACCCTTTTCCAAAGACAAGGAGGGTATCACAATAATTCTCTTTCAGGAAGTTGAAATTAATAAACAATGAGAGTGGAATAGAAAAGAATAAAAAATCTTTGTTGTATTTCTTTATCCTAGTAAATGATATCGTCGTAAAGGTGATTATGATATAATTCTTCCACGTCATTTTTCCAGAAGAAGATGATCTAAAAAAAAGAGTAATAAATTAATTAATTAAAGCTTAATTATCATCTCTTCAAGGGTTTCTTTGTTAAAAAACACCAGTGACCTAGGTAATTTTATCAAATTTTACTCAAAATTCACAAAATTGATTAAATTTTTCTTACCTTTTAGTCTCCTATTTGACTGTTTTTTTTTTGTCTGCCTTTAATATAATCAATGGATTATTCCGAAATTATTCTTTTTTATCGAAGATCTTGGTGCCGTACGACGTGAGATGCCTCCTGCACTCAAAAACTCGCAAGTTTTGTTTTTTTATGTCATCTAAACTCTATAAAAATGTAAGTACTAGCTAATTTTCGAAAATAACAATGAAACTTACCTTAAAATTTTATAGACAGCCCTGAAGATGGAGGTAGATCACCTCCGAAACATGTAGGCGGCGAAATAAAACTCTTATAAAAAATAAAGTCCTAGATTTATCCATAATCACCTTTACGACAATAAAAAATCTGTTTGAACTTTGAAAGCGATATTTCTTACTGAGAATTCACTAAAATAGAGCAGTCAGAATTGTAAAAAAAAAAACGCGGAAAAATGCGATATCTATAGAAGATATGATTCACAGGTGCTTGAAGAGGCCATTCAGACAATAAAAGAGACCGAAATGGGCCCTTTATAACATTAAATCATAAAAAAAAAATCTGGCGGAAATTGATTTTATTTTTTACTTTTCCAACTGTGAGTGGAAGTTTTCAATGTTGTTTTAATATAAACTGGGATTTAATAAAAGTTCCATGGCTATAAAGTGATGTTTAAAAATTTAAGAAGTTCAAGTTGACTGAATTTCCTTAAAAGGGTGAAATTAGTGATTGCAAATCGTGAAACGGCGTTAAACACGTGCGTAATCAAATCGTCGAGAGTATAATTTCGTTTAGGGTTTGTTATGACAAAAGTTAGAAATGTTCAAAAAGGGGGCGACGGGATCGTCGGTTGCGGGGAAGGGAGGAAACTTTTGTCGTTACTCTTTGTTAATTGGACTTTCATTGTAGGTAGGAGAGAGAGAGAGAAAAGGGGATGATATTTTCCCGGAGTCGGTAAAAGAGGAAGGCGAGGTGAGGGGGAAAAAAGGACTCCTATTATAGAATGTCGGGTAGTTTGTCCTGGAAGGGGGACGATTCGGACCTCTCTTTCCATTGAAGGCGAGACAAAAACCATATCAGGGATTTTCTCTCTTATCTTTTTTTTTCTAACCTCTCCCGAAGGAATCCGGGGTCACTTGCTCATTTGAACTTTAGAGGAACAATCGAAATACCTAAAACGTAATTAAAACGAACATTGCGTGTTTACACCAACCGATTTCAAGTTAAGATAATATTTATTGACTTGAAACAACCTACTTGCACAGTTCTTGATAACAACCACAGAAAACACCGATTTTTCAACCTGATCCGAAGGAATTAAAAAAAATTATTTTCCCTCTGTAGCAATATTTCTCACTTTATATTATGGTAATTGCCTTATCCTTGCTTTCTCCATGATTTCCCTAAACAATTCCTTCATGAATATTCATTAATTATTCAGATCGGACAAAGGAGCGGGGAGTCCTAGTTTCAGAAACGAAATTTCGTCCACAAATATAACATCATATAACATCGATAAACAGAGATTTAATTTTAAAATAATACGTTAAAGAAAACGTTGGGTTGTTTTAAGAGTTGAATTTGAATAAAGTTTGCAATTCAAGCAGTACTTTTTAAAGTAGTAAAAAAAAGACATGAAACTGTTCTTTTCTTGGGTATCTCGGCTCTGAGATAGCGGAGAAGAAAAATGCTGTACAGCCATTAAGCTACGTGAGAACGAGAAAAGTGGACTCGTGAGACTCACGAATCACCATGATTCGCCTTTCCTCTCGATTTATTCTACGTACAGATTATTTTATAAATCCCAAATATTTTTAAATTCTTCTTTTCCTACATGCCTAAAAATGGCCATTTCTCTCTCAAAACTAGACCACCACACGTTCCTACATTACATAATCCACGTATAATTTAGAAATTTTTCTGGAAATTAATTTTAATACTGGGTATCCGGAAACGCATGGCACTCGTCTGAGAGAGCGTTAAAAAGTGGTTTTAAGAAAAAAAATTAAAAGTAACCCCGCCCCCCTAATTTAAATCAATGAATTGATGGTGTAGTTTAAAATACGTTTGGATATACAGGGTGTCCCAAACAGAACATAACTTCGTTATTTCAAATGTTCGTTATTTATATCAGATTCGTAATCTACGCAAAATTTCAAGTAGATTTGACTATTTTTATGACTATTTTCGATAACTTTAAAAAATGTCAAATTTTAGCGTTTTTTGCGCTAAAATCCGTTGAAATCGGCCAAAGAGACTCATTTTTTTTTTAAATTTCACTTTTTTTTCCCCGGAGATTCCAACTGTCACAAATTCGAGCATCTTCGCATTCTGCATCACGAGATTTTGTCACTAACGGTCTTTTTTCCAAGTTAAAACCCAAATTTCTTACTTCAGAAATGATAATTAGCGATTTGTCAACGGAATTTTAATTTTTGATGCACAAACACAAAAGACGCTGTAGCTCTTTCAAAATTTGTGGTCCGAAAGAAAAATTCCTTTCAACAACCGCTAATTTCATTTCTGAACTAAAAATTTGGTCAGGGAAATATCATTGCATTTTTTTTTAACAATTATTAAGGTTTTTTTGTGAGGGAGAGAGAATGAAAAAAACGGATATTCCACTACCGGTTTCTGCGTAATACGCCTCATCAGGTGGACTATTTCCTTATTTTTCACTCTCATCTCATTTTCTACTTGACCTCTACTATGTGGTATAAGTGAGACCGCGGGAAGGTAACAGAATCTGTCTGTATTTAAGACCCTTCCGTTGTCTCTACACCTCCCAGTATCGGCCATACACTACCTCTTTGTATTGGGCAGATGCCCCTATTTGTTTTTTATCAGGGAAATATCATTGCATTTTTTTTTTTTTAACAATTATTAAGGTTTTTTTGTGAGGGAGAGAGAATGAAAAAAACGGATATTCCACTACCGGTTTCGGCGTAATACGCCTCATCAGGTGGACTATTTCCTTATTTTTCACTCTCATCTCATTTTCTACTTGACCTCTACTATGTGGTATAAGTGAGACCGCGGGAAGGTAACAGAATCTGTCTGTATTTAAGACCCTTCCGTTGTCTCTACACCTCCCAGTATCGGCCATACACTACCTCTTTGTATTGGGTAGATGCCCCTATTTGTTTTTATCAGGGAAATATCATTGCATTTTTTTTAATAAATTTTTTTAATAAGTTTTTTTCATTCTCTCTCCCTCACAAAAAAACCTTAATAATTGTTAAAAAAAAAATGCAATGATATTTCCCTGATAAAAAACAAATAGGGGCATCTGCCCAATACAAAGAGGTAGTGTATGGCCGATACTGGGAGGTGTAGAGACAACGGAAGGGTCTTAAATACAGACAGATTCTGTTACCTTCCCGCGGTCTCACTTATACCACATAGTAGAGGTCAAGTAGAAAATGAGATGAGAGTGAAAAATAAGGAAATAGTCCACCTGATGAGGCGTATTACGCCGAAACCGGTAGTGGAATATCCGTTTTTTTCATTCTCTCTCCCTCACAAAAAACCTTAATAATTGCTAAAAATTTGGGTTCTAACTTGAAAAAAGGCCGTTAGTGACGAAATCTCGTGATGCAGAATGCGAAGATGCTCGAATTTGTGACAGTGTTCCGGACACCCTGTATAAAAATTTTTCTACACCGCTGGGATTTGAAGCCGGGACTTCCGTGTTGTGAGCCTGTCCTGCTCAGCCACGAAGGATTCTGTTCAAAAATTGAAAGTTTAGTCTATTTTTAGCTAAAAAAAAGGATGGAGTTAAAATACTGGGGAAAAATGCAAATGAGAATAGTAGGTCCGATCACATTATTTTTTGGAGATAAAATTATGCGATAGGGTGTAAAAACTGTTATCTGCATAAGCGGCTTAGAGGTTTCCTAATCGATTTAAAATATATGCAGTACGCGGTTTTTTAAGTTGGCCTATTTAGTGTTTTTTTTTTAATTTATGCAAAAAGTCGAGGTGGAGAAAATTAACAATTTGATCCTTCCTAAACAATCGAGTATTTTCACAAGTGGAGGGAAAAGGCCACTTGGAAATGCAAATCAACCCTCTTGTGATGTACATTCAATTTTCTCGTGTCCTTGTAAAGTTAAGACAAAAGGGAGAAAAGGTTTTTTTTTTCTCTGTACGGATCAAAGGGAGATTTTTTTTTAATTTCCTTAATTCTCTCTCAAAAGCGGATTTTTTTTTTTACTTTTCCGAGGCGTCGAAAACACGGAGCGTGAACGTAGCCGGGAGGAAAATTGAAGTGAAGGTTTTAAATTTTTAAAGAGTAGGGGGCCCTTCATTGAGTTGATCACTGTCGCGCGCGGACCCCTTCCAGTCACGACTTCCATATTTAATATCCATGCATGGCTAAAAACCCCGAAAAGATTCTTGAATTCAAAGAATAAATTAGGACGGTAACCATGTACCGAGCTTTTTTTCAGAGAGAAAAAAATTTAAACTACAACAGAGGCAAATGAATATTAATCACGTTCTGAACAGAGCTTAAAAAATAAAATATATATGTAAATAAATATTGCAAAAAATTTATTAAAAAAATGAACGCCTGCTTTTTTTATCTTTTGCATTTTCCAAACCTTTTGAATTTAATTTGAATTAGTGACCTGGATAGAGAGAATGGTGGTGTGAAAAAAAAATTACACACTACCGACTGGATACAAATAGATAATGTTTACCTTGTAAATTCCACTAGTAGAAGGGTATGTGAAACCCAACTGCTATGTAAATTACACCTATTTATTAATCTAGTTGCGTGGAGACGATTGAAAATTAGTGAACCCCTCTGAGTATCACGAGTACCAAAAATGTGGTAAACATCCAACCTTCTTCTAGGTTCCAACTTCGAATGTCCTTACCATCTTAACTATTTGGTTTTTCATCAAAATTAAATTAGACACAAAGGGATGTTACTGCTAGAAAAAAACATTATCGGTTAACCGAATTTGTGGAAAACCCTTAATTGTGGTAATTTATCGCCTTGGTGGGAATCGGACCGTGGAATTGTGAGCTCTCTGGCCCCACTCCGGGATCGACTCTAAATGGAATTAGAGTCAACGGGGAGAGAGGGAGAAAGAGAGATATAGCGAGGAAGAGAATTGGAGAGGATTGTCCCGCTGCCAGAGGGACAGAGGCCCTCTTAATGCTATTAGCTTCACTATGTTAATTCACTATTAAACTTTCTATCAAACTTTCATATAATTCTCCTAGGTACTTACTTTTATAGTAAAACCACTTACGTTGGGTTTTTTTAGATCGATTCAAATAATTGTCGGCGGAAATATTTATTTTAATGAAAGGAAGTAGGTTAAACAAATCGATAAAAAGCGGAAAAAATAAAAAAAAGTTGAAAGGATCGATCTTGTACATGTAAATTCTTAATTTGAGGAGTACTCTTTGGTACGTTAGTCAAGACGGTGCTTTTGAAAAGTTTTTGTTTGCTTTTTTTTTTTTAATTCTAGGAGAAACTATCGGAACTAAACGAAGCTATAAATTTTAACTCATCAGTAATCACTGATTAATATATTACCAGTAAACAATCATTTCGCGACGCCTCCAAGGGGAGCTTGAAAAGAGAGCACGGGCGCTTCATCTCTCATCAAATTTTCTTTTGTCATACTAAGCCCACAAGACTGGGCGGTCATGTTGGTTTAATATCTCGAGGGCCTCGATTTACAAAGAGACTTTCACAATTTTGTTATAGATAGGCCTTTTTTTAACAAAATTTTTTATCGCATTAATAAAAATAAGATTTAAAAAAAAGACTCACGCTAACGCCCCCAGCCACTTAGCCATTGCCCCCCATCACCCAAATTTTGCTAACTCCCCCCAGTAACTTCCCAGCTCCGGGGGGGGGGGGGAACAGCCCCTGTTGAAAATCACTGCTATAAACTGATTATATCGAATTTTTGAATTTGCTCCCAATTTGCAAAAAATTGACTGTGGTTAGGAAAAAACTTTTTTCGCTTTTAGCTTTAATAAACACTAATAAATTTAAATACAAACTCATTTTATCAAATTTTTTTAGGTAGATTTTTTAAATTTTTCAATCATTACTTTTGAAACTAGGCTTACTAAGGCCTTCTCAAGGATAAATTAATAATTGCTATTGTAATATTGCTAATGCTTTGCTATGGGCGTCGTGGTGGCCGCGCGTGTTAAGGCGTTAATCCCAAACATTGCGATACGGCGTTCATCAATGGGGTCCAGGGTTCAAAGCGGGCGGTCCCCAAATTGAACCCAATGTACCTAAATGAACTTTTCCGACGGAAAACACCACTGACGCGAGGGTGATATAACCTGAGTAGTTGAAAACCCTCGTAAAATAAATTTAAAAAAAAAAAAAAAAAAAAAAAAATAATTGCTATTTTTTAGCGATAAATATGATACGGGAAAAAATCACGTCTGGGAGAAGACAAAACGTGACACGAGTATCTTATGGAAGGGGGAATGAAATGAAAAGGACGCTGTCCGAGAAAATAGAAGGATGCAATAATTCTAGGAACAATAGAACCTGCCAGTAAAAGAGACAAGGGGTTTTTATAAAAACGTCTAATAATTCCGTTAAGAAAAAAAAATCGTCACTTTGGCCAAAACATCGTTTAAAGTAATATTTTTGCCTGAAATGTGATAATGAGACTTTTCTGCGATAACAAAAGTGAATAGGCGGCCAAGGGGTAGTGAAAATGATGGATTGCCCTCTAGTGATTTATATAGGATCCTCACTTTTTTTTTCTTTCAAAAATGTTGGTTTCACATCAAAACGATCCAAAGTGTAATATCTCCCTTCTTCTTTACTCTTTTATTACTAAATCTGAAGCCCGTCAACGTGGATTTATTTTATAAAATTAACTTTTCCGACGTTTTAAAGACGGAACTTTATTAAGGTTCTTGTTTTAAAAGGATTTTATGTGTTTTGAAAAAAATAAGATAGAAAGGCACGAGGTGTTTTTGAGAGGCTTCCGGTAAATCAAAAAGGGCGTCGACGGTTAAGTGGCCGTTATTAAATTATTTAAATACCGTCGGGGAGATGGCCGGACGTCTTGGGGCCCATGCAAATACGAGACGACCCCCAAGAGCCGTGAATTATTCATGGCCGACTCCTACCTTGTGCCCTTATTAAACCTACGAAATAAACAGCGTCCGTGTCAGAGAGGTCTTTACAGACCTCAGAATTTGTTGGATTAAAAACCAAGTTAATAACATTAACTTCTCATTTAATAATTATGGCAATAAGGAGTATGTGATGATCATGGTGAAAATGACATAAGGAAGATTTGGTAAAAAATCTGATGAAAAAATGCGGTTAAGAGTATCGGTGGAAAGAAAGGGGGTTAAGACAGACGGGTGGTGAGAGTGAGAAACTCAAGATAAATGGTCGTTTTGACCCTTCAAGGTCTGGAGACATATTTCTAAAAACCATCTCTTGTGGGTATCGTAATGTTATTCTTTTTGAGAAAATTAATAAAATAAATTTTGTGCTATCTAAAAGAACTAAAAACAGGTTCAAAAGCCTTTTTAAAATTTAACAATATTTTGTGATTTTGTTCCTGAAAGGATTTTACACTAAGGAAAGGAAAAGTCGTTTAAAAAAAGGCTGGACACTGGGCGAGTTGGAACGAAATTCAAAGAATCCGAATGCCTTTTAGAAATTCCCGGCCTACCAGGGTCCCTTTGTGCAAGATCTTAGTGCATATCTCCGTCCACGTGTAATTCCAACGATTTTAATAAAACACCAAAATCATATTTGATTATTAAAATACCAAGATAAATTTTTTACTGCGGAGAAGAAGGATCATTAGTCAAACTGGGATTTCTGATAAACTTCGGCTATTTCGTGAGTTATAAGGTGAAAAGTTTCGGAAAGAAACGAGGCCTAATGGGGTCTGCGTGAGGCAGAGAGGCTGTGGAGGAGGGGAGTGAAAATTGTATCTTTTGAATATTTCATAAGCGGTGTTTACGGGTGAAAAGTTCCGGGGCGAGTGGTCCGCGCTAAGTGGCCTAAAAGACAAACATGTAAACTCGAAACAACTGGAAAAGTCGACGTCATGATAAACTTTTGTCCTCCCCCTCTCACGACCGACACGTTGTTGAAGAGAAACGACTTTTCCTTGAAAGAAATCAAGACTTTTCGCCTTTCATTGTTTCATATTTTAATCAGCTTTCGACACCATTCTTCTCGAAAATTCCCCATTGTTCGAAAAAAACCTTTTTTTCTCTTTTTTTAATCTTCGCTTTAACATTCATAACGTGAATTTACCAACGACTTTATTATTTTGGCTTATTCTTTTTTCAACGATGAAAAACAAAAATCTCCTCTAACCCTAAATAATTTTTTTTTATCATAAAAGCCTTTATGTTTAAAAACACAAAAGATTCGTCTGAAAATAACGAGTTTCCATTTTAAAGGCGTAAATCACATTACAGAACTAAAGTATAATTTTATCTGATAACAATCCTGACTATCATAATACTCTTATAACAACCCTCTAAAAACTAAAACTCGAAGTAGAAGCCCAGGCAGGAGATTTTGCCATTTTTCATTAGAGCCCATTCGGAGAGAACTCGATTGGACACTGCACAACAAAATTTAAGGATCACTTGCTCCTGAAATCCTGAAAGACTAGCTTCCGGATCGCCTCCCCTCCCATAAAAAAATCAGTGACCTAATTTTGATGTGCTAGTAAAATGGGGAAAAAAGTTTTTGATAAAATATGTGCATTTTTAATGGCTGAATGTTGACAGCGGCTCAATACACGAAGGAAAAGGAACGACCATAAAATTGATTCTAATCTTCTCCCCAAGCAGTAAAGCGTTATGCTAATTTTATAGCCTTAATAATATTCTCGTTTCATCCCCTTAAACCATAAGGGCTTCACGGATATTGCAAAATGTTAACCAAAAATCGACGATATCCTTTTAAAATAATTAGGTCCCCATAAGATAAACGACCCTTTTTTTGTTTATTATAAAATATGGAGGGTTTTTGACCAGGACTGGATTGAAAATGTCTTGAATAATTAATGGTTACGTCCATTCAAGGTCCTGAACGCATAAAGGAAAATAAAAAAAAGGGTTGATTGATGAAAACGATAACTTACTCGGATCGACAGCCTTTCCGGCAATAAGTAAGAGTGAGGAGAAGGCCAGAGACCGGAGCCAAATCTGTAACAAGAAGGAAATAAGTTTTAAAGAACTTGTATTAAAAATAATGTCCATGTCTATTGGAATCGACCCTACTCATTATGTACCTCTAACAAAGCCCGAGTTTTGAGGTATTTAATTTTCAACCGCGAATTTCATATACGAGTAGGTTTTGTTTTCAAGAGAATTTCATGAGGCCGAAGTGGAATTCGGGTCTCTCTTCCCTTCCCCGCAGTTCCCACCTGCTGTGTGTTTATTAGTTGCCTGGATTACTGGCCTTAATTAAGCCCGTGTAAGTAATAAGCTCTCTAATCCCAAACATGACATATAACAACGAGGGTAAAAATAATTCAAAAATTAATTTCAATTCAAAATTAACCTTTCGAGATAAATTTTTTATTTCTAAAGTTTTGATTGTTTTTAGGCTCTCAATATTGAAGTTAACCGAATCAAAACTATTCCTGCTGATCCAACCGCAGTCTTTCGTCACCCAAATGTGAAGTTAAAAATTTCGCCAAATTTCTGTACGATTTTTATCAAATTTTTTAAGAATCTTCTTTTTGCAGTTATCTTGAAAATATCGAAAGCTGGAGATTCTGAGTGGCAAGGATGGGTGAAAAGATCTTTTTTTTTTTTAGTTTTTAGGCCAATTTTATTATTCGAAACGCTGAGATTTCAGTGAAAATTCCTGAAATAATTTATACTTGGGCCACTTTTTTGCTCCTTTTTAAGTGATATTTAAGGAGGCTTTTATCGTCGGGAGAAAGAAGTACGTGAGGGGCGGATTTGAGTAATTTAATGTTCCGACGTGGTGGATTCTCCCGGCAATAATTAGTCGCAACTTTTAATTGCTTCCTTCGCTAAAAGGGAAAACTCTGAATACGACATTATTGTTAATTAAAAAAAACTCAGGTCTTCAATTTAGTTTTTTAGAAATAAGACTAATATTTAGACGAAGCCGATCGATGTAAGCCGTTGCCAAAATGTGATATAAAATGTCGCATTTTTGGGATGTTTTATTGTTGCTTTTAGGGATTTTTTGGGGGTGAGCGGTGGCAGGAGTCGTGTTTGCTTGGGTGGGTAAACAAAAACCGATAGCCGCAATTGCGGTTTTGTTCTTCCCTCCTACTAAAACCACTTCACGGGGCTATTTAGGTTATTTAATATTCCTTTTCTGTTTTATTGATTTAAAAACTAATGACTTTTCAAAGTGCCATAATCAATTTCCTGTATGTGTCCTAAATTGGAGTGCAGAAAGAGAATTCTTTTTTTCTTAGAGGTCAACACATTTGGAAATTCGCCAAATCGATAGGGAGATAAAAGAAAATCTTCTGCATGAAAAATGGCTTTTAAACGAAAGCATCTTCAGATAAAGCTTTTTTTGTTTTTCGCCCAGGAAACTAAATAAAAAATTTACACTTTCAAATTGAGTATTTTTTTAAAGAATTTATACAAAATGCTGAAAAGAAGGAGATGCAGGATTTAAATTTTTTTGGTTTAGTGGGTCCTTGGAGAAAAATCTAGAAATGGATATAGAAAGGAGAAAGAGGGTTTATTTCAGAGAGTGAATTTATGTTGGTTTACTTTCGCAAGGACCTTCTTATGACCCCGTACCAATTTGTAAGGGGGTCATTTCCTTGCAAGTAGGCCTCCCGAACAACGGTAAGACGGCCTCTCGGGTGCGGGGTAGAAACGACTTCTTTTTACCTTTTCCTCTCCACCCCAACCCAAGCTTTTTTTACCTGATTTACAAAGAGCAATCCATTACTTCTTTCAAAAGCGGTTCAAGAAAACAAGATTTGAGAATCTTGTGATTATGAAAAGGCGGAAGCCACCGACCTCCGGGCCAGTTTACTTTTTTTTCCCCGCGCTCCACCCTCCCTAACTTAACAAACTCGAATCTCAGAATAAACCCGGAGTTTTGCTCGTCCTTAAAAGATAAATTTACCGCCCATTACTTTCATTCCACCCTCCGGGCTCACACTAGTAATTATTTTACGCTTCAAGAAGCTTGTCCTAATAGTATAACTTACAGCTAACAACGTTTTTTCCATACAAAACTTATTTTTAAGAATTAATCTTGAAAATATTATTTAAAAAAAATTTTTAAACTAAACTTAAAATGATTTTTTTAACGGCAGTAACCATGGGTTGCTCAGGCTACGGCTTTCGCCATATTGCCTTAGCGACCTACTATAATCCATTCTAGCCTAGATTATTAGTTTATTACGAAAGGACAGGCGGATGCCTTCAAAGCCCTTGGGAGCCAATTTAGCTTCAACTAGCAGCCAACTACATAATCAATGGACTATTGAATATAATGAGTGACCGGAAATTATTCTAGTTTAAAAATTCTTCAACACCGAAGGATTGAACCCAGGACCCCACAAACACGAAGGGCTTCCATTAAAACTCTGGAGTAGAAAATTGTTTAAAGCTTAAACGGATTTTAGAATAAAAAGTTTCTTAACTTTATTTTTCTAGGTTTTTATGAACTTTTCTCGGTTATATTAGATTACAGATCAATACGGAGTTATTAATCGAAAAGTTTCCTGGTAGGCTATTGTACAAAACAGACTTTAATGAGACTTCCCTACATCAAACCTTCAAAGGTTAAATAAGACTTGTTTAAAAGCTGAATGAGCTACATTAAAAGTTTTGTGGGCCAAAAAAAGAGGGCGAAAAACTTTCTTCTGTTTAAATGTACATTCATTCAACTTAAAAGAAAACGGATAACTTTATAAAAAATCTTCTAAAGAATTCTTTTAAATTTTTTTTTGTATACTCGATTATTAGAAACAGGTGGTTTGGTTCGCTAAACACAGAAGGTGATAGGGGAGTTGTTGTAAATAGAGGAGGAGGCGAAACAAAATGAGTTTTTACGACCCCCCTTCTCTGAGGGTCTGCCCTTTTTCTATTTTATTTATCGTCACCTAACATGCTCGAGAGTAATTCGGAACCTCCTCTCCTTTTTCCCACTCTTTTCTCGTTCCAATTTAACCCTTTTTCTCTGTGGGATTTAAAACCTTCCCGCTGTCCGAAGGGACTTTTATAACGTAGCGGAAATTTTTCCCCGGCAATAATTTTAAAAAGAGATATCCAAGATTAGCTTTTGTCTGGAAATCATTTAAATTCTAGTTTCACGTCTGTAGCCTGGATGCCAGCGTTTTCACGCTTTTTCAGCTAAGAAACCACCTCTGTCCCTCTTTTTTACGTCCCAAAGAACCCTTTTTCGCCCGAGCTTTCTGCCGACAAAATCCGTCAACCGCGTTTTATGGCCGACAACATTTTTTGTGCGTTTACCTATTTTAGGGAGAAAAAAAAATGGCATAGTTTATTTCAGTCTATTTTAGAGATGCTTTAATATTCAAAAGAAGAGCATAATGTTTTGTATTTCCAGAAAGTTTTAAAACCATTTTTTACGGTCGGAAACCCATGAAAAAGTATGAATCAATCATAGTCGAATTTTCCTTCCATTCCAGCCGGTTATTCAACCAACCCTTTCTAAAAGGTAAATAGACCGTAGTCCGCTCCCCCCCCCCCCCCAGGTGGATGTAAAGGCGGGTGTGCGAAAGGTTGCCCGAGGGGGAGTCAAACCGAATGAAAATTGATGCCCGGACCCCTCTCTCGCCGTTGATCAAATGATCGGACCGACTGGGAAATACATAAGCAACGGCTACTCGAAATTCCGGACTCCCAGTAATTGGAGGATGACCTCGAAACTTTTTCTTTTTTCTCATCCCCCTAATATTCCACAGAGAGTTCACTCCTTGTTTTTCATACCCCAGGAGGAAATTGCAAATATGAATTTTTTATAAAATTTCATACACCTTTATTAAAAACCATCCAGTCCATAATCTTAGGAAATGAAATTTATTTAGGATTTTGTAAAATAGGAATAAATTATTTAAAGTTAAAAAGGTTCTGATTTAAGGGAGGATTTTCGGGAGTTCCATTAAAGGGAACCTAATCAAAATACTGGGGTGTCTCTTCAGATTTTTAGGTAGATTTTCCTTCTTCTGTTAATCCCACCTTTTTACTCCATCGAGAAGGGTAGAACGGCGTCATTAGTCCAAGACAAATTTGGCAAGTTGAGCAACTTAGAAGGGTTAGAGAGGCCTAAGTTTTAATAGCCGATTCCGATTTAAACTTAAGCTTCCGGAAACTGAAGGCTCGAGGATGGATGATTGTCGTGTTTCCGAGCTTTTAAGAAAACTACTTTATTTAAAATGGCATTCCTTCGTGGAAATATCCAATAATAGTTCTAAAATTGGAGTTTGGGAACGCCGGTATTTCTTTGCGTCTTCCACCCGTTTTATTTACAAAAAGAGCGCTTCACTAGAGCCAAGCAATCCATCGTGCATCAGAGCTTCCCCCAATCTATTTGATTTCGCTACTCGATAGAATTACTATGGCGTGGCAGTATGGCGGAAGCCTTCACCAGGCCTTATATTTCTCCTGATTTTCAAATTTTCTTATAAAAAAGGTATATTACCTCCATTTTCTTGTACGGGCTAATCAACGTCATTTTTACCACCTAAAACAAAAAATAAAACAATTATTTAAATAAAAGGGATTTTTGTTAAAAAGAAAATAGTTTTAAAGACACCCCTTTCCTTTGTCAGGAACTATTCTCTCTTGAAAACGTCGAGGGATGTCAACCAGATATGATGTCATTCAAGTGTCATCTCCAAGAGACGTTTTCTTCTCATTATTCAGGCCCACTTTTCTAATGGGAAACACCCGCCTCCCCTTCCGTCGCTTTCGCGATTGAAGGAGCTACAATGGGCTTAGAATGCAATTTGGCTGACAACCTTTCGCGCCCTTTTGGGAATGACGAAAAAGGGAAGGCGAATAATTAAAAAAAACGAAACTTCATTTGTTTTTTTTTAATTACAATATTAAAATATCAAAATTGTCTTTATTGAAAATTTTAATGAAGACATCCAAGACGTCATTCTCTGACTCTGCCATCTTGAAATTAAATCGGAGATTTAATTATTTAGAAACCGCGGTGCCGTTTCGCTCCAATTCTGCCGTGTAGCGGAGGTAGGATCGTAAAATAACGACGTTATACGAGAAGAGGAAATCGAGAAAAGAATATTTCCGCCAGAATATAAAAAAAAAGAAAAAAAAATCTTTACCTCTACCTAACAGAGATTTATGTTTTATACATAGGTGTGACAAAAATCGTAAAAAGTTATGTTTCTAAATATATTAAAACGCATCAACATAAAATTTAAATACTGGAGCTACTAACTTAAGAAAACCCTTTAAGTCGTGGAAGAGTTTTTATTTTTCTATATAAATTTTAAAAGTGAAAAGTCTCTTTGGTACAGGTATCATTTACATAAAAAAGTAAAGAATATTGCCATCGTTTCCGTTGGTTGTTATAATTAATAAATGTGAAGTTTATAAGGCAATTTTGAGAACGACGTTGGCAGTTTTTAATCCGCGAGTAAACCTCCTCCTTAAGATGTAATTAAGTATTAAATAGGGAGCCTCAGTAGCTTAATTAATGATCTTAAAAATGAGAAAACTTGCGGTTTTTTATTTCTTCAAGAACCCAATTTTATTAAAAATTAGAATGCGTTTCAATTTATAGAATCATAGATTGTTTATTATTAAGGTTGAGCTGATTCGGCTTTACGGAAGTTGCAAGGTGGGGACATTCAACAACAGACCTAACTAGAACACTTAAGACTAATTACAATCAGATTCCTATTGGTGGAAACTCGTCCAAACAGTCACAACCATTCAGGGTTTCACCGATTCAAATTAGAACTTATAGACCTCGGCGCCACCTATCAGCTTTTCCGAACAATGTCAGGTTTACGAATTAACAGCTCACTTTCAATTTGCAGAATTTTCTATTTATACGTATATTTTAGTAAGAAAAAAGAAGAATCATTTATTTTTCAAGTAGACAATCAAAGGGCATTTTATTAACTCGGCTTTCATGGCTTAGTTGGTATAGTATTTGGACAGTAACACAAAGGTTGTAGTTCGAATCCCACTGGAGGCCAACTTTTTTATCTAATCTTTTGCTCTTCATACTTTACTTTGTTTAATATTTAAAATGTGAACTCTGACCTCAAAATAATTAACATCTAAAACTAATTTATTTGTTCTGAAAACATTTTAAGCGTTTGAAAAGCATAGAATGCAGCGATTTCAATTATACACCGTTCGTAATCCCGTTTAAAAAAATAAACTTTCAGCGTTTCGTATGGGCAAATTAAATTTAAAACTTTTCCACTTGCAACAAACGTAAAAGATTTATTAAGTGTGAACCAAACGATACAAGTTTCTCCGTGCTTTCGCTAAAAGTTTAATTAAATTATAGAAAGTTCTAGTTTTTCGGTGTAGAAAGTAAACGAATTTGTAAGGGGGAAAAGTTTTGAATAATCATTGTCCAAAGGCAGGGATTTGAAGAATCGTATTTATAAATCAAGCTTTTACGGAAGAGCGAAAAACTTCTTGCTAACTTTCAATTTTAGAAGCTTTATCTTTTGCAAAAATAAGTTTAAAATTTTAGCATATTTTATCAACTTAATTATTTTCTGAAGAATCAAAGTCTTAAATTATCTCCATGATATTTTCATCATCGTTAAGCAGTTAAAAATGATTTAAACTCTAGTAAATAAAAATGTTTATTTTATGATAATTTACCGAGTGAAAAGTGTCAGAAAAATGAGTACCTATTCGAAAATGTAAAACAGGCTCCCCTAGAGAGTTTTACTCTGAATAAAATCTGCGTCGACGACGAATTCCCGAAAAAAGGCGCGAGGCGTTTTTTTTTAAACGATTTTACTCTCGAGTTTTTGTCAATATTTGTTCGAAATTTAGCGAAAGCGGTAGGAAAAATGTGTCAGTCCCTAGGATGATCAGCGAGTTGAATCCCACAGAAAATTAGGGTCAAACTTCGGCTTTTTCTGTCTCTCGATACAAAATTTTCACGATCCTATTTAAAAAGCGAGTGGTTATAATGGCTGTCATATTCAATATTGTTGATTTTGATTGATATTAGTTTGGTGGGAGTACATAGCTATGATCTTCAGACGGATAGCTAATGCGGAATACCTCAATGTAACATGAAATTGCATTAGACCTGACCCATATTCCCTAACTCCAATCGGGGTATAGTTTATTTATTTTTAGGATCGATTGTATAAACGATGTCCGGAAGGATAAAAGAGAGGAGAACATTGTTAAGGAGACTCTTGAAAAAAGGGAGCCTCAGGACAATGGGATCATGTAACCTCGCAAATCGGGATGTTTTCCTTTACAGGATTAAACGGTAATTAAATTTTTTTTCACCCTCCGCCTGTAAAAAAAATCCTCTTTTTAGAGCAACAAGTTGAACATTTGCGAAAACGATATCGTATTTATTTATTGAAAAATGAGGATGAGCGTAGGATGGAACACCTCCAATATTGAGTACGTTGCAGACGCCATTACGGAGACGTTAAACGGATCAATTGACAAAAAAATATAAAAACCATAACTATCTAGTTTTGAATTTGCTACCAATCCACAAAAATTAAGTGAGGTTAGGAAAAAACTTTCTTCGCTTTTAGCTCTAATAAACATTCATAAATTTAAATACAAACGCGTTTTATCAAATTTTCTTATTTAATCATACAAGTTATGATTAAAAAATTTATTTAAAAAAAATCTTTGTATTTAGTAAATTAATGAATTCTAATGCCAGAGCAAAAAGAAAAAGTTTTAAAAAACCATCAGGTTTCCCACAAAATAGGAGCAAAACTTAAGGAAAAATAGCCCCATATTAGTGGTATAAGGACCCTATATTCAAAAATCTACCACAACTTTAGATATCTCATTTCGAATTAAGAAAAACCATAAATTAAAATTATCATATCTTTTTTATTTTAAACGATTTTACTTTTACTAATGGGAAAACATAAATAAACAAAAGCTCCCACGCGATATTTGAATTTTGTCACGCGAGAATTTAGCCACGAATTCCATTCGTTAATTAATTCCCCCACTCCTTCTCTGCAGGATTTATTAAAAAATGTAAACATTCATCAATTAACATTTGAGTCACTAATTAAAAAAATGGTGGATATTGAATATTTAAAAAATGTAATTAAATATAAATTCGGGCCGGAATATCGAGAAGTTTTTATCTTTTAATATTCTAAAAGAATAGAATCTTTAAGTACCCCATAAAAATTCAGATTGAAGACCCGTTATATTAAAGCGGATAACGACTTCCGATAGGCAATAATTTTTTATTACCGAATAGGGAAATTAAATAAAACTCTGTATCGAAAATTTTTCAGGTACATGGTCCATTTTAATTTTTGTTGCGAAGTATCCACATAATTTATAAAATAAATGAATATAATTCTTATTTATAGTATTCTGCCACACCAGAAGGTACCAAAATAAGTATAATTAAATGAAAAATGTAGTATAATAGAATAATAAAATAAATTGTATAATAGATTTTTTAAAAGAAAAACAAGACCAAAACGATTGTTCTGGACTGTTTTTATACTTTCGCCTGAGAGAATTTTAATTAAACCTAAATTTAAAAAAAAAAAAGTCAAATGACAGAGCAAAACTCAACATAAAATAACAAAAATAATGTTTTTACCAAAAAGAAATTCTTTATCGTTCTAGACTAATCTTAAGATCTGACGTTGTAATTACCCTTTGCGTATGAAATATGTAATTTATGAATAACCTTTTTGGCATTATACCTACGTGATAAATATTTAAAACGCTACTCTTTAATCATCCTGCACGTTTGGCGGAGGTAGAAAAATATATT
>JACGAQ010003134.1:0-32631 GCA_014119065.1 Orius insidiosus | reverse complement strand
TCAAAATTATATGTATGGCTATAAAGTTTCAGGTATATTTTTTGACTAAAGTTTGGGTTTTTTCCGTAAATTCCTCAAAATATTTTTACAAGGAAATTTTAATTTTAATTTTTTTTTTTCAAAGGGAATGAAGACGATTATAATTTCTTAAAGCACGCACAGTTCGGCTTTCCGAGAAACCTCTTGAGAGGATAATTAGTTTAATTAATCTATTTAAAAACGAGTCGGTTTTTGTCCGTGTGGCGTGTGACCAGAAAATACGTTTGCGGGAGATGAGTTCTCAGAAAATTCGAGGAAAATCAAGTGCATTGACATAGAACGGAATGAGGTTGTGGTAACAAAACATATTAATTAAGACTCGTCTTTAAACATAGTTATTTGTCTCCGGTGAACTATTGACGTTACCGATTTTTTCCCATTCATTTTATCGCATTTGCTTTTTTTCAGTCTTCATTTCCCACCTTTTCATTCACGTGGCTCGGATTCACTCCAGATACTATTCTCTCGGTTACATCATGCACGACTGAACGGCCTTCCCAAGGTCGTTCTCGGGCCTTCCCTTCATTTCCGATAAAATTGCATCCTTTTAACGTGAATTCACCCGAAAATTAAGAATTGGGAAATTTTACGTACGAAAAGACCTCCTTAATTTAATGAGCATTAACAAACCCGTCCATTGTTTCTAAATTATACGTATCAGACATGCCATTATTATTAATAAATCGTGTGTATTTCTTTGAAAAATTGAGGTTTTGTGTAATTCAAGGTGAAACGTCTTAGAAACAACAGTTGATGCTAAATAAACGGTTGCACAAAAGGAATCTACGCCTGGCTAGCGCAAGTGTGCTGTAATGTTAGTTCTTCTGCTTCAGGATGCTGAAGACCCAGGGCCGCAAATAAGTTAAAAGGTGGGCCTCTACTGACCTTTACCTCAGAATGTTCTCTGCGTTTTAACTAACTTTTTTTTTTAATTTCACTCGGTAATTTCCTATTTATCAACGTATACCAATTAGCCGAGGGAAATTAAACGGATCGAAAAGTTCAACGTCAGAAGTTTCGCTTGCATTCGACTTAGCGTGGTCCCAGCCAACACGCGAATCTTTTTAATACCCTCATTATTATTTTCCCCCTTCTAGACTTTTTTATATTTTATTGAGCGGTAATTTGCAATAGAACCTCATTGTTATGTTGTAAAAAATTCATATAGACTATTGTTTAAATCATACATTTTTTAGTTCATTAAAAAAAATTCATAGTTATCTTTATTGTCGAGTAATAAAAAGAGAGTCATTTAAAGAAATTTTAATTAAGGAAGGTAATTAATGAGGTCATAAAAAATGAGGTTCTTGACGTGCCAAAACTAATGATTCTGTTTAGTTTAATTTTCCAGTGCTACCAACCAAGATAAGACATTCATTGCAAACCTTTAAAGACTAATCAGTTTCATTTTTCACTTACTTGGTTATCAATGCAGGAGAATTTCACACCTGGAATCAACAAAAAAAAAAGTTTATCATTTTGCAGTAATTATAATGAAAAGGGATAGAAAAAATGCGTGGAGAAGCAGTTTTGCTTTTGTTTCCTTGATCGAAAGTGTAATCTAAACAGGGCTGAGTCAGCTATCTCATAGGGAGCCCATGCCATATCGACCACCCTGTAATTACCTGACTCATTACAGCTACGGGTTTTTGTTAGAAGGGCGGAGAAGGGGGTGGATGAAGGGAGGTGCGAGAGAGAAGGCACAATGCATTTCATTAACGCCGTCCCTCCGCCCTCATCTCTTATCCTACCCCTCCGACCCCACTTTCAGCACCACCCCGCTTACCAACGGTGGCTCATTATAGCACAATAAGAACAATAGGGCTCCTGACCCAGCCCAGACGCTTTGGCGGCGAGACATCAATACTAACCTTCCACGCTATTCAAAATTAAAACTAGTCATCACCAATCAGTTTCAACCTTTTCGGTGCTACACTGCTACACCTATGAACTCAAAGGGTTGATCCAGGAAATATTGGAAGTTTTTTCAGACTCCAATTCCCCAAAAAATCAGGTTTTGTCCAAAACAATAAATCACATTTCGTTTTCTTCCAATTCTAACTCTTCTTCTTTTGATTTCAGGTGAGAAATCTTTCCATCTATAAAATCTACCTGTATTTATACTGATCATCGTTGACAGTCGTATTTCAGCAGCGAGTTATTGTTAATGTCATTGGTATACATAATATCTTAATACCCTGTTAAGTAACTTTACCATCGTTTTCCAAGTTTATCCAATTATAGCAGATATATCCAATTAGATGGTGATAATGTTGTAAATTTAGAGAGGTATTTGATTGATAAATAATTTATTGTTAAAATAAGCAATTATGGAGGAAAACAAAATCTATCAAGTTTTTTTACGATCTTTTGGATGAAGAAAACATCTCCCCAGGCTGTTTTCTCCGACTTTTGGCCTGGAAGCATTTTGCTACGCTTCACGGCCGATACGTTTTTAGGGGTTTCGTTCTTGAAATACACAGCTATCATCAGAAGCCAAGTTGATGGTACCTTCGTTAGAAGACACGATTTCGGAATAAATAATGTCACGGCGTTGTAACGTTTAATGCTCAGTTTTGCGATATAAACTCCACCACCCATCCCGAAGCGCAGTAACAAAACAGATAATTAAGCATTAGCTCAACATACCAATTAGGATAAATGACGTTTTGAAACTGAATTAATTTTACGATATAACGAGATAAGAGTCGTCTCTAGGATACTAAAAGGCCAGGGGAGCTTACATTGTCTGATTTACTGCGAGTTTCGAATGCAAAGCACGGAAGTACCCTCGGCGATACTAAAAAGATCGAAAATTAAAATGGTCTTTGATGGACTCGATTAGAGAGTTTACTGCTCAAATCTTTTCTTATCCGTCTTTCGTTTGGGAAGGGCGGCAAAGATTGAAATTGGACGAAAGATTGAAACGAAGGAGTCGAAAGGCGGGGGAGAAGAGGAAAGAAAATAATAATTACAATTGTTTCGGAGCTCCGGCAGATTGAGGTAATTATCTTTAATGACTGTAGGAGTAATTAGTGTAATTAATGGTAATGATGCTAATTATGTTAATGGAGCTTGCCCCCACCAGAGCGCTCTTCAGTCACCATCAATTATTGTGCTTTTTTTTTTTTTTTTTTTTTGTTCTTTCTCCACTCAACCTTTCCACTCACCCTTTTCCCTACGATTTTATGTAAAAAGGGATCGATTATTATGAAAGCCACATTTAAATTCTTAAGAATAAAAGCATTATTGTCGTCATTAAAAAGTCTTAAGAATTGACAAAAATAAAACGTTCCTTTTTTCTCTTTTTTTAAAACAAATAATATACCGATGATTTTCATAGCCAGGCCCTTGCCTGGTTCTGGAAGGCCTAAAGGACAAAAATCTTATGCGCTTATCTTCCTATGAAGACATGGAACTTTACATTTATGTAGCACAAATGCTTGAGAAAGATAGCGTGTAGATGTGGATCAGCTGGATGAAATAGTTTTGAATCGTCCGTAATTTTCACTCGGGCCTACTGCCGTTTGTGTCTCTTCTTTTTAGGCTTAGGATTCGGTCTGCAGATAACGAAATTTTTTTTTTTTTATTCGTTTTGTTTTTTTTTTATCAAAAAATACGTATGTCAAATGCACCATGGGATGCATTCTGAGTTATAAAATGAAAAAAATTGATAATTTTTACCCTTTTTTCGGTTTGTCTGTCCTGGACACAAGGGCTTTGGAAGGGGGAGACGAAAAAACCTTTGTCAAAACCTATTGTCTTTCACCCTGCAATATTAAAGTGCCAATCAGTTAGTAATTGGAAAAAAGTTGCGTAGATGGAAAAAAATTCCATCAATTTTTTTTTTGCATTCTCCTGACATATTTAGTGAAAAAATAGTTGATTTTTAAGACTCTTCTTTAACAAAAGGAAGTCGAAATGATTAAGAGCATTTGTGAATCGCAATTTAGGAGGGAGGGAGTAATTTTTACCCCCCTTCGCCGTCTTTTCCAACGAAGCACGCGGAGGGAAAAGCCATTAATTACTAATTAGGGTCATTACAGGTCAATTAAACCCGGGTTTCAAATGGCCGACCTTATAAGAGCAAGGGGGACGGAGAGTGTGAAAGAGAAGGGCCCCCCGAAGAGGAAGAAGTAGGGGTAAAACGCCTAGACTGAGTAATAGCTTCTCAACTTTAATCTTCTCCATTTTAATTTTTTGTGTTCAATAATTAATTTTTTAAATTATTCAATTAAAATATTAATCAAAGCCTCCCAATTTTCTACTAATTAGTTTTTATATCCTCTTTTTGGGTTTCTTCCCTGAGGATCAAGGTTTTTTTTATAACAAAAATTTATGGAATATAACATTCTTATAAAATAACACGCCCTAAAATTGGAGTACACTGACCTCCTTATTTACACTGAAAACTTGACATAAGCCCAATTTCGTTTCCTGTAAGTAGCCGACTATTTGACTTGTTTAAAACTCAGTAATTTTGGAAAAACGTTTAAAAATTCTCATCATTTTTTGGTGAAAATTCAAAACTCGGGTCGAGAGTCTTCGATTTCACAACAAAATAAGAAAAGTTCATTAATTTAGTATCGGCCTTTCTTTTCTAAAAAAAACTCTTACATCGACCTAAAAAGAATGTATTAATTAACCCATACTTGTAATCCACTCCTCCCCTTCCTGTCCGACGTTGAGTGATGTTTTTTAACAATCTACCCACACTGACCGAATTAAAAAAAATCAAAGAAATAAAATGAAGGGTACACTCTATAATTATTCGAGAAGACTCATTAATCCTCATTAGGCCTCCGTAAAGGGAAAAAGAGAGACGGAGAAACGCCTCGAAAATTATCGCCACCTTTTTTTATCCTTTCGAAAACGTTTAAAAACCTAATTGTTATTTATCGCTTGATTTAAATAAAATAAAAAACAGGATTTAATCTTTCGAAAAATACTTTGGGGACGAAATTTTGATAAGCTTGACCGGAAAAAGAGGATTTAATGCCGGGAAATGAACTAGGTACCACTTTCAATAATTCCCGTGGAAGGCTCAGAGAAGAATTAGATGTGAATAAGTTATGTTTGAATGCAGCGTTATTATAATGACTTCCGGAGAGCTCTCAAACCCCAGTTGTTAAAGAACCCTCATATCTTTTAGATTACCAATTGTCCGGACACGAATTTTAAATTGTTTCACACAATATAGATGTTAAATACCCATAAAAGATCATATTTTATCAATTAAGCTGTAGCAGACTATTGAAAAGTAAATTGGTCATGCGAGATAGGGATTTTTGGTTCCATTTTTGACTGTTTTGGATTTTTGGACAAATTTCCTTAGTTCATTTCAAAATTGCATCTGATCCAAATCTACTCTCAATCATTCTCAGCCGTCACGCAACTTCACTACGAGCTGCGTAGCGTTCAAATCTGAGAATTAAGAAAGTTATAAATATTTTAAATGATTTTAAACGTTAAATATGTTTAGGGTTCAGCAGTAAATTAAAATGATTACCGACACGAATAATTAAAAAGAAATGTTTTCGTGACCAACGATATGAAAGCATTAGCCCCTAATTGTTGCATTTCTCGAATTTCCAAATGCCGTGTTGAATCGGATTGTGAGACTTATTTTTTCCTCTTTTTTTTTTTTTTTTTTTTTTTTTAACGCAAAGAATATCGATCTTATTAACTAAAGCCCTTTACAACCGGTTTGTATTTCGGAACTACTTATCGAAGCACTCTGGAAAGGAGACAATGGCATAAAAGGGGAGTAGGAAATCACCCTCCGTGACCACCCTAAAGATCATTAATGAAATCCTTGTAAAATCAATACATCATAGTGAACGTTCATAATGTAAAAATTAATGTTTTTTGGGGTGCAAAAATTCTGGTCAAGTACCGATAGGTAAACATTTTCTGTTTGCGTACGTTCTTAATGCATGCCTGGTGCACTTATGTCGGTTGAAATGTTCACCAAGTGGTGCTCTTAACCTTAAAACGAGCGTTTCCTCATCCTGAGTAAACTTTGCCAATTAATATTCCATCCGCACCCTTCCATACAGGAAATAAAAGCGAAAAATTTAATATTTTTTGGTCTTAGATTACTTTTAGCTTTTGATTCTTAAATCCCTGATCTTTGTGGACGCATGATATGAAGATTCTCCGGTTTTATAGGTCAACACTTTTGAGCCGTTTCCGTATTCAAGTTTAAGGGGGAGGAAGGTTTATCGAATCGACGTTGCCTTGGCGGTCGGGAAGGGTGGACAAAGCTGGTGGACCCTTCATTAGACTCTCCATTGTGGGTCGAGCAACCCCCTTCCCTCACCCCTCACCCATCGCAACCCGTGATCAAACCCTTCCTCTTCATTGTTCCGCTATTCATCGATCAACCGGAGCTTCCCAGTGAGGAGTCCTTCAGTTTTAAGTCCGCCCTCCCTTCCCTTCAACTTACTTTACTTAAGTAGCCTACCTGAGATATAAATAATTCATTCTCTGAGGTTTCCTTTTAATATTCATACGTAAAACACTATTTTGACAAGGGATGTCTAACCCTGGAAAACTTGCTATTATTCATTATTAATCGATCAATTTTTAATCCAATGAGATTTTGATTTTAACATTTTATGTACGTGGTCTGATCAAAAAGTTCCGGAACTTTTGAATTTGCGCGCGAACGGAGGGTCGCAGAAACCCCGCGATGGTCTCATATGTTAGCTTTACTCTTCCTGAGTCACGTGGAATTTGGCTGATTGCTGTAACCTTCTTAGTTCTCGAGTTATCGCATTTTTAGTGAAGCTAGATTTTCGTCCGCGGCGATTTTTACGATAATCGATGTCAAAAAGTGATTGCACCTTGGTTTCAACGTCATAACCATAAACCCATGTTTCATCACCAGTTATGATAGGTTTCATGAAGTTTTCATCGGAATTGGCCATTTCCAGAAGCTCCCGGCAAACTGCAACACGGTGTTGTTTTTGGTCGTCCGACATGAGCCTCGGGACGAACTTCGCTGCGACCCTTCTCATCCCCAATTCTGGGTCAAAATTTCCTGGCATGATCCGTAGGATATCCGACACTCATCAGCCATTTCACGGATAGTCAGACGGTGGTTTGAACGAACCAGGGCGTTCACTTGGGCCACATGAGCGTCCTCATGTGGACGTTGAGGGTCTGCCGGAACGGGCGTCATCTTCGACGGACATCCTGCCTTGTTTGAATCGCTGGTACCACTCATAACACCTTGAACGACCCATGGTTTCATCCCGTAAGCCTCGGTCAAAGGTTTGATCGTTTCCGAGAAAGATTTCGCAAATTTAACGCAAAACTTCACACACACGCGCTGCTCCTGTTTCGCGTTCATCGTAAAAATCGCCGCGGACGAAAATCTCGCTTCACTAAAAATGCGATAACTCGAGAACTAAGAAGGTTACAGCAATCAGCCAAATTCCACGTGACTCAGGAAGAGTAAAGCTAACATATGAGACCATGCGGGGTTTCTGCGACCCTCCGTTCGCGCGCAAATTCAAAGTTCCGGAACTTTTTGATCAGACACGTATTATTTCATTTTGTACGTATTTTGAAGGAAAAGCGTTACCTCAGGCACCCCATCCCAGAAGGAAACCCTTTTTGGGAGTTTTCCAGTTCTTTAGTTGGAGAAAAACGATTTTTTCGCGTTAAAATTGTAAATTTCTTTTCTTCGAAATCTACCTATTAATTTTTTTAGTCTTTATGATTAATTGCAGTGGTTTTTTTCGTTCTTACTGCCGAGAAGCAACCCTCTTAAGACTTTTTCCCTGTTTAAAAACGCCCGTTTTTCTTTTTGGCTTTTGGGATTTTCGAGCGATTTTCGCGGGCTTTTGTCCGAAGCTCATTTTTTTTGGTCTTTTTAGATTTTAGGCGTGAAAAAGGTTCGTTAACATAATTCTCTTGAGTCCCCTGTTTAATTTTGTAACGGAGGATAACCCTTTTAATATTTATTTGAATGAGAATAAGGACAACAATAATTCCGAGCGAAGGGAAATGGAACGAAAGAAGGGTGGGGTGTGTCTCACCCCCCGCACGTGCTTTTAGTCAATTCCCCGCCTCCTCTCCTCCTCCGCCGACGGGCCCTTTCTTCAACCCTTATTTTTAATTCTAATCCCGACAAACGCCTCATTATCATAATTACGATTTGGAAAGGGCCAGAAGGGGAGATGAGAACTGAGTCATCATCGTAGGACCCTTCTAATCAGCCTTCCACAACCCCCTGACGAGGCTATACATCCGAGTTACTGACCGGGCAAACTCCCCCGATCCTTCATTATGTTTTCACTCACAAAACCGACTTTTTACACAAGATTCGTTTTACTAAAGCTTCACACCAATGAAAACTTTACTAAACTTTGCACATGAGTTTATGATTTCCGTAAATCGATTTGAGCCCGATCTATATCAAATCAAAGTCCGTAATTAAAAATAGAAATCAATTTCCCACCAAGGTAGCGCTGCCACCCAAAAAGCATCAGAGAAAACCTGTTAATTACCGATTCATTAAAAAAGCAACGTTAGATTACCGAAGCCATTTGTTGAAGAATTCGGAGTTGGTGTTTTCGAAAATGATAGAAATTCTGTAAACGAATCGCGAGGTATAATTTCACCGCATGAATAAATCATAGGAAGATCTCGGGTGCTGTAAAATCTGGAGACTTGACGCCGCCCTCCCAAGTCTAGGCAGCCGCCACCCCTTTTCAACCCTTAGTCTGAGGTGGGGTGGGAAGAGAGATAGAAACGAAGGAGGGCTTTACCGAATTTCTAAGGGATTCCCGAACGGTAGCTCGTAATTCCGACTGGAGGCAATCATTTGCATGTTAATGGCGTGATTAGGACCGGGGGCATAGGTGTACCCCCTCGACTCCCCCTCCCACCCTAACTCAGACCTAAGCCAGAATTATATTAGTCGACTCCCTCTCCCATTCCCGTTCAATACATTGCATTTAAAATATCTTCTTAAAACTCGAAAACCCAATTTTTAGTACAAATTAAAATTTTAATTCGAACCAGTTTAGAGCCTTGTTGCATTCAAGTTGCACAAGTTTCGCCTTGTATGAGGGCATGAGTTATTCACAAAAACTCGTTCGGTCTCCACCCCACCTATCGGTGTTATCCATGTTAAATCTCCTTTAAATTATTAAATACCTCGTCTACATAAATATTTCGACTTCTGCTCATGCTACCCAATTTCATCCTTAAATATCGAAAGTAGTGAAATGTATACTTGCTGTCCTAATCAATATTATTAAATTTTATAAATCACTATCTACATCGCCACGCCTGCTCCGGCAGCTCAAGACAACAGGTTAAGGCAATCAATCGCAACAGGTTTACACCCACAAAGCCATTTTTTTTTTTTTTTTTTTTTTTTTGTCAAACGATCCTAGTCATTAATTTTTAAAAGAGAGACCAAAAAAGTGCGTTGAGAAAAAGCATCGACATCCTGAAATTTTGTTGTCAAAAATCAGTTATGATGCGGTTTTCAGCTCGCGAAATAACAAATCCAAAAAATTTTGAAAATGACAAAAGCACAACCAAATTTACTGTCAAACTTTCTGTTAACTGTTCTGTTGTTGGTGGTTGTTGCTTAGGCTCTAAGTAAAGTACCAGAACTTCTTGTCTGAATTCGACCGTTTATGAACTCGTTTGAGCTGTTGAGATAAATCAATAAATTGGCCCTCACATTAAAACTTTTATTGTGCTTATTTTTTTGTGACTGTCTGAATTGCAATGGGTAGATTTCGAAAATACTTCATTTTAAAAAGTGAAAAATTGTTGATTTCTGGACTTAAGTATAGTTTACACTTTTATGTAGAACAAGATCTCGTGATAATGAATGCAGGGGAAAAAAAAGTTGTTTGTTATTTTTTCCCTACGTAACCAGTAATTATGTGATGTTATTATAGTGTGAAAACAACGAACGTTAATTTATTAATTTGATTTATTGCTCAGGTAAATCCGTGTCGTCGGATTTTAAGTGTTAGTGGGTGACTTGAAGGTAGTGGTTGGGAGGCTCTGGAGGAAAAGGGAGTTTTGAGGGCACCGGGGAGGAGAGGAAGGAGGACGAAAGGGTTGGTAATCGCGTTTAAAATTACCACTGAACAAATGCAAATCCAGGAGGGGCACACCCCCTCCTCCCTTAGGGTTTTCCTTTCCCCGAGCTTGAGAAAATTACAAATTATAATTGAGAAGACAAGAAGAGAAGGGAGAAGGTTTACATCGATATCTGGGTGTGTGGCAAGTGTGTTTCCACTATTGCCAGGTTTGTTCTGAGATGGGAGAGAGGGCAGAGAAAGAGGGGAGAAAGGAACCCCCCTTCGTGTGCCCTCTTCCCTTTCTCTCTCACTCTTACCCTAGGACCTAATTTGAATTGCTAATTACGGCGAAAACCTCCATGCAATTATTGGATTAATGTAAATGACTCTAGAGCTACGCGAAGGCGAAATGAAACTGGAGTTCAGTTAGGGGCTACGGAAAAGGGAGGGAAGAGAAGAGAAGGGGGTTTATAATTAAAATCCGTTGATTAATATGTAAATTTAATAAGATTACAGCTCCGTGTTCATGTATATATAGTGACTAAGTTTCAGAGTGTTCTCGCGGGCTATTCGTTGTACTCCTTCCACGGTTTTGTCTGCAAAGCTAACTTTTTCTCTTATTCATAATCGAAACTATTTCATTCCGGCGTAACAGCCGTTAAACTTAACGTTTACCTTATTAAAAGTATCACTTTCTCGAAAAAAAAAAAAAAAAAAAAAAAAAAAAAAAAAAAAGTCACGGAATATTTAAGATTTTAAAAGACTATTTTTCCTTAATTTTTAAGGCTTTATCCTAGTTAAAGTTTGCTCTTTATTTGCCATTAAAATTTAAAATTATGTTACAAGTTCTCTTTCTTTTTTGTTTCTCTGGCTTTTTAGCCAAAATTTTTTTATTCGTTTCACGCCTTTTTTTTTAGGAAAGGTAAAAGGGGGAAAAAGGAGGTCAAAATTTTAACAAGCCGCCTTGAATGGGGTAAAAAGGGTGAAGATTTTTTTTTTCTCTCCCTACTTTTTCATCCCCTGCCACGCCACCCCCTTTTGCGAAAGCTAAACCCCGACCTTAGTCTGTTTAACAGCTCCCCTTTCTGAATGCCTTCCTTAAAGTGAATCCACAAGTGTCTCGCCTGGAGGGGAGGGAGATAAAAAAAAAGAAAAGGAAAAAAAACTTGATCTGTAAATACCTAATTTAATTTACTCTCAAGTTTTTACTCTTTCAAGCGTTTGTTTGAAAAAGGATAAGCGACAGATTTTTTTTCTTTAAAATAAATATTAATACCAAAACGCTCAACACCAAAATTTTTTTCACATATTCTACTTTTTTGAAGAAGGAAGACGTGGACTAAAAAGTTAAGAACCTTGTTTTTTATTTAAAAATTTTGCCGAATAAATTACTAGTTTTTGATAGTATAATTGAATTTCAGCTAAGTTCCAAAACGCTCTGACGTCATTAACCTGTGGACTATTGTGGGACTTCAGGAGGGACCTCTCGCCTATCCCTTTTTTTCCCTTCCTTTGAAAAAATTCATAGAAAACGCTCATCAAATTCATCGATATTAAGGTCAATCTTATCATTTGTGTCGGAATTTTTTCAGTGGTCAGAGTTTCAAAATTTGGAATGTCTCTAAACTTTGATTTTTTATGTTGATAATACTAGACCTTTAATTTTGCTTTTTGCCCATTAAATTCCTTGATCACTATTTTATTCAAGTTTTAAAAGTCGCGAAGGTTTTTTTACGACAAAATTATTTATAACCTCGTCGCCCTGGAATGTCGAATAACCTTAAGGGGCTACAATGTAATCTTAAACTTTTTTCAGAATATTACGAGCGTATCTAAAAAATTAAAGCGATTTACCTCTCCCTTATAAATATTTATGGCGCATTAATCTTTAAAAAAATATATAAAATTTTTACTTCTTTTAACTAAGTAGCGGACGGATATTAACCGAAAGAGGGATTCGCCGTGTGGGCTCCCGTCCGGTAGCCTCTCGCAATGAAGAAGTTAATGGGCAACTTTTATGGAGGTAATTTAGCTATTTTAATTACAAGACCGACCGGCATTTCGAACCCTCTTCGACATGAGATAAAAGAGGAGAAAGAAAAGGGATCTCAAGAGGGGAAAAACATCGGCGATTCCAATTTTATTTAGTTTCCGTTTCATCTTAAAAATAAATTATATATCCAAGTTTATTGCCCTTTTTTTATATTTTTATGTTCTTTATATCATCGGGAAAAATACTCTTGAAAATTAAGTTTCACCTCAAATGAACTGCAAAAAAAATACATAAGTCTATCACTGAAAAAAATTAAATGAAGTTCCGTCAGGGCCTGCTGGATGCCCCAGGCGTTTTTCTTTTATCGATGAGTTTTTTTATGGGCACCTTTCGAACGATGAATGGGAAAAGCGTAAATGGGGTGTGAGGGTGGCTTTTACGAAGGGTATACGCATAGGGGAGGGGAAGACATCTATTATTCCTTAACTCACTTGTTGGACTTGAGACTTCCAACAAAAAAAAATCGTTTTCGTTTATTATAAAAGGTAGAAAAATATTAAAAACTTTTTAGGGGAGAGGTTAAAAAGCGCTTTTTTTTCTACATTAATATGCCAAAAACTGTTCGCGGACAACGCCCAATGCCCCTCCCCACACAACAAACGTTCAAGTATAGAAGGGGTAAAAATTGCGATACTTTTTTTTTTATTGTACGGATGAGAAGGGGGCGGTGTTGGGCGCCATATTGGCCCTGGGAATTAATTAAAAATAACGAAGGGAAAGAGAGGGTTGAACGCCTGGAGGAGAGCGAGAGAGATCGAGGGCTGTGGGGGGTAATGTGTGTTCAATATCCCTTGCGTATTTTTATTTCAGCCAGGGAAGGGGATGGAAGGTTCCCTTTGTCCGAGCTCCATTGATTGCCTACACAGACACACGCACACTAGAAACGAGTGAGAGCTTGAATTAATGAGGGGGGAGGCATTAACGATATATCATTTTTTTCCGTTCTGGACCTCCCCCTTCTCCGAGGGATGATTTTTTTTCCGGGGATGAAAAATATAAAAAAAAAGAAAAAACTGGAAGCGCGGGGGAGGAAAGAGTTGAAGAGGACAAAAGGGGCGGCCGGTGGTTGGATTTCAACCTCCCCGCCTCCCAAGTCCCAACTGCTTTTTTTTCAACCCCCCGGCGAGTGATATGTGCTGGATTAAATAGATTTGCTATTGTTGAATGATAATTCCTTCGTTTGTTTTATTAAGTCCCGATTCTTTTCGGTCAAGTCAGATATCTAAAACTAACAAAGAAACACCTTTAAATTGAATAAAGATAATCGAAAAATCAAGGGCTTTTTGATGAAAAATTGCCTCGGGAACCCTTTAATTGTCGTCTTTTATCCCAGAAATGTACCTACTGACCGCTAATCAATCAACTTTAACATTGGTTAGTCCATCTCTAGACTATAAAGCTAACTATTCTTTTTGCGACACATTCTCCCATCGCGTCGCGTGAGGAACTGGAATAATGGCTGTGTAAAAATCCTAGGCCATAATAGTACACCACGGTTAATGATGGGGACCTAAATTATGGCTCTGTTGCTTCACTTTTGATCTGTGGATTCCAAGTAGGCACGTTTGAATGGGAATTCTATTCACTGAATGGCTGCAACGTTGGTATTTAGATGTAGATAGGACGAAATGAGGGTGAAAACAAAAAAAAATAGAGCAGCTTGCGATAGGTACTCTTCGCATTCTCTTCCTGCCGATAGTCTGCATTATCTCTACTCCCCATATTTACACCCTACAACGTCGACTTTTTTGATTTACAAGCACAAACACCCCCTCTACTCCGGGTGGGGGTCACCTTTTACTGCCGAAAATGTTTACAGTTTATATCCATTCGTTTTGTCACCCGTAGGGAGGGCAACCCCGCGTATGATCTACAACTTTGAACCGCGAAAAACACCCACCCCACTTTTTCGCCAGCGCCGGTTTTTCGATAATGTCGGGGATAAAGCGGGGACGGATGCGAGGTTTTTGCCACCCCTCTCGCACTTTCCTGGCTTTTTGACGAAAAATGAGCCTGGATATGGTAGAAGAAAAAAAAATGAAAATTTCAAGCGATAACGACTGCGTTGACGTTTCCTATTTACCTACACTGATATGTTGCTTATCGTGAAATAAAACGACCCATAATTTGAAAAATGGCATAACAGAGGCAATGATTGTTTTTTACCTACTTTAAAAATTTAATTTTTTTTTTTTCTGTTTCAAGTAAATTAATTTGTGTATTGCACTTCTACATATATTGAAGACAAAAAAGTAGCTTTCGTGGAGAAAAAAATTAAAAAATGAGCGCATAAGTTAACTTGCCCTTTTAATTAATTTAAGCAAGGTTCGTCGGGGGTTTCAGGCTTCGAGCATGGAAAGAGGGGGTGGTTTTAAATGAAAATTATATTAATTCAAATGAAGCAGAATCAGCGAAAAAGCGCCCGAGCTAAGGGCGAGATCTTGCTTAAAGATAAAACACTAATTACTCCAAGGCAGATGTATAATTAAAAAAAAAGGTTGAAAAAAATATATAATATATAATTAAAATTTAATTGGGACTAACAATATTATAGGGATAAGTATCTCAAAGGAAATATCCGTTATGAACATATACTTACTTTAGTACAGAAATCATTGTAATTTCGTCTCGAAGTAAATGGTTATTAGAATAATTTTTGTTATTTTTCCCCCATTTTTGTAGCAATCATAGCTTAAGAACATCCTTTAGATTGGGCCATTAGGGCAGGAAATCGTTCCAAATGCTCCGGAAAAAACATCTGCTAGTTTCAAGTCCAGTCGATCAATTTTTTAATTTTATTTAATGTTTTGAAAAACATAATTATTATTGATATTATAATTTTTATTGCGTATGTATTCCGCAAGAAGCTTGATTTTACTAATAACCAATAATGGAGGAAGAATGACTGTGATAACGGGTATCTCACGACGCGTTTCGGCTTATAAAGCCTCGTCAGGTGAGCTATTCCTTCTATCACAATCATTCTTCTTTTCGCTGTGAACCCTATCTCCGAGAGATTTAGTAGACACAGCGGGAAGCTAAAAACAAACCGTTTCCCGAAAGTTCACCGCCGCCACCGTTCTCCAAGAGATAGAGCCACTTATCACCTCATTATTGGTTTTAACCTGTCATAAAAATTTAAAAAACCAATAATGACAGATTATTTTACAAAACTATAACGCGAAAGGTGTAAAGTGAATAAAAAACGTTGCAAATTTGAATCCGGATGACTTTAAATTCTTGATGAAAAATTCTCCTCAACTACTTATAAACTTGGTTCCTGAACACCCTGCTGATCAAAATGTGGTTACAAATGTCCCATAAATTGAAAGTCTAAGTTGTTATCGTTGATGTATTAGGTACTAATGCACAATAACCCGGTTTTCATATCGACCATCGAAATTCTACCCATTATACCCCAAAGATAATAATAATGTTTATAGCCTACTCAATATAATTGATGGATAATGCCATCTTCAGAATAACCCAGAAGATATTTTCTTATATTTCTTCAAACGCGTAAATCATGCGATTTTTCGTCGTAAAATTCATAAAAACGTTAGAAAATTTTCAGTTTTTTTTTCTTGGTCAGATTCAAATATTTTGACTTGATAGTCAGCTAAAGTATTTTTCATCCAGCTGACCCAATTTACTCTTTTCCTTAGCCACATCACGATAGGAAGAAGGCTAGATTTGTGCAGTTTAGGCCAGTGGCGGCTCGTCAGGGGAGGCAAGTGAGGCCCGGCCTCACCAGGAGTTTGTAAGAAAAAATTTTTTTTTAATCCTCAAAATTTTAATTTATTGATAATTATTTAAAACATGGTTCCTAATTTTTTCCCCCAAAATAAAATAAGATTTTTTTATTAAAAAAATAATATTACGTAATGATGTTTAAAGTTCATTAATTTAATAACAGAACGTTCAAAAATATTCTCAGCCCGGCCTCTAGCGTAAAAAGTTGGTACCGCATCGTTCGGATTTCGAAATATGAATTATGTATTAAAAAGCCAGGGAGGCACGGGTGACCTTGGCCTCTCTTGAAATGAAAGGAGGGGTCCGGGGGGGTTACATGGTGCTCGCGCGAGCGAAGGTTAGCCGGGATGAGAACGATCGAACCCACGCGAGCCGGCCCGGAATCGCCAGCCAAACCCTCCGAGTGAGGCACGATACAACTGTGCCTCACGCTAGGGGAATGGTAAAGGAGCTTGAGCAATCTTACCAACTTCAAACCATCGATGTACGTGTATATACTAAACCTAGTTACGGTTTAGTATACAGGGTGTCCGGAAACACATGGCAAGCGTCTGGGAGAGCGTTAAAAAGTGGTTTTATGAAAAAAGTTAAATGTAAACCCCCCTTAATTTAAATCAAAGAATTTGATGGTGTAGTTTACAATCCGCCTGGATACAGGGTGTCCCAGACACAACCTAACTTCGTTATTTCAAATGAGAACCCCTATTTTTATTTCAGATTCGTAATCTACGCAAAATTTCAAGTAGATTTGAGTACTCATATGACAATTTTGGACAACTTTTAAAAAATGTCAAAATTTAGCGTTTTTTGCGCTAAAATCCGTTAAAATTGACCTAGGAGACTCGTTTTTTTTTTTTTTTTAATTCCACTTATTTTTTCCCGAAGAATCCAACTGTCTCAAATTTGAGCATCTTCGCATTCTGCATCACGAGATTTCGTCGCTAATGGCCTTTTTTCAAGTTTAACTCCAAATTCCATACTTCAAAAATGGAAATTAGCGATTTGTTGACGGAATTTTAATTTTTGATTTTTGATGCATAAACAAAAGACGCTGTAGCTCTTTCAAAATTTGTGGTCCGAAAGAAAAATTCCTTTCACAAGTGCTAATTTTCATTTCTGAACTAAAAATTGGGTTCTAACTTGAAAAAGGCAAACAAAAGCTTTGTTTTTTCTTTTCGAATTCCTCCGTAATTTGAAAACTAAAGCATCCTTTTATTTTAAAAATTTACAAACATAGATTTTTTTGTTTCCGTTGTGACTTGTGAATCAAAAAGAAACAAAGGATCATTTATCGGTGACTGGCGAGTCGACTTTTTTCTTTTCTGAGTTTTCAGTTTTGTTTTTCAGGTTGGCCAGTCTATTGGCTAATGCTTCGATAAAAATGGGAAAAATTAGGACTTTATAGCTCCTTTAATTTCTAATTTTTGGGGTTAGCATTTCGCATAGCAATTTCTAGTAGGTATGTTCACTAAACTTCACACCATTTAGCGTTTTCTGTCGAAAAACACCCTGTTTTCTACGGGTTTTTCAGCACGCATTTTATTGAATTACCTGGCATTTGGGAACTTTACTTTTTTTTTTTTTTTTTTTTTTTTTTTTTTTTTTTGTGAGGTGGCCTCACCTTTCAAAAAGCCACGAGCCGCCACTGGTTTAGGCCTAAGTTAATTACCAGTTCCCCTTGCCTTAATTTGAGACTACTATTGCATTGCAACAGGTTTAAAGGTATACATACTTAAAAAATAATAAATTTGGGAGGTGTCTTTCTGTCTGAAAAAAATTCCTGTACATAAAACTAGTTGAATGATTTTTTTTTAAATCCCAATCATTGCTTTCTTTTTTATTTAATACTTAATCTAAAATCTTTTCATTAAAAAGGGGATTATTAGAAATCAACGTTAGCTACAATGTTTGGAATTAAACGGGAGGAAATCGAAGTCTTAAATCTGTTCAGAAACCGCACTGCGATGCTTATTATAAACTTGGACCTAAGTTTAACCACCCCTTTCCCTATTCTACTGCTAAGTTCGATTAAATTCCAACCTTTCCTTCTCTTAATGTTTATAAATATTTTTAAAAAATGGAGTGTAAAAAATTTTAATTTGTATGTAAATGAGTTTTGATTTCTGAGCATTAGCACCCTTCTTCGTAATATGTAATTACTAAACCTTCCCTCCCCTCCGTGCTTTTCCTGCTAACTGGGTTAGGTCGCTAAAACACGGCCTTCCTTCTCCACCCCGCCGAACCCTTCACCATCTCGCTGTGTCGCCCTTAAGTAGATTTCAACCCGATTCCCTCTTCGCTCCGCCCCGCCTCCCGATCAAGATTACATACAAGTAATTAAGGGTTTTCCTCTACGAGAGTAATTACTAATTAGATAGTTATTAATGGGGGAAGCGGCGAGGGCGTTATTAACTTCCCATCCCCAGTTCTTATGACGCAAACTCATCCGACATCACTCTTTATAATCTTTATGTTCAAAAACGACCTCACCCCAAAAACTTTCTCCTTTACTCAGAAAAAGAGCCAACTTCCTTCTAAAGTCAGAGCTATCTCGGCAAAACTTCCTTTTATAAAATCTGAAATCCAAATAAAGATTCATTCGGAACGCCGGGGGCGTTCAGATTATGTAGCCTGGCAAAAAACAAAAACGAAGAAATAAAACCAAAGGTTTAGAGCCGAGGCCGAAACTAACGAATTTTAAGAACTTTTGCAGAAATATTACTTAATATCTTTTTTTTTTTTGTTCGCAGGAAAGCGAAGACGAATGCAGTAGTCTAGACTCTTGTGGAGACGACAACATGGGCGTCCCAGAAAGCCGGGGCACAGCCCTCAACCCAACCTAGAAGTTAAGCAACAGTTAAATGGTAAATTTGAACCCTAAACCCTTTTTATTACATTTTTTCGTAGACACGAAATTAATGCCAGTAGGAAGTAAAAGAACGTTAACAAATGAGTTTCATGTTGATCAATCTTGTTTCCTATTCGGGTAGCGTGTTCCTTGACATAATGAGTTTTTTTTTTTTTTTTTTTTTAAATATAAGATCATTACGTTTTGACATTTTTTTTCAAACTTTCCGTTCAGTTTAATAATAAATTTTATGGGCCACAATGTCAAAAGCTTCATCAAGTTGGCTAATTAATTATTACTAACTTTTCTTTAAGTTGAACGTGATAAAAAAAATTATTTATAGACTGAAATCTCCGGTTGACCCACAAGGGTCTAGATTCCATAAATTTACAATTTAAATTTAATCGATCCTTAATCCTTTCCAACCCTCGTGAGGGATTTGCAAATTAGGTTTGATAATGTTTCTATTTATTCGGTAGTACTTCCGCCCATTACCCCTTCCCCATCTAAGCTCTAATGTTTACGTAGTTTGTCTTAAATGGTAGCGTTTTCTTAGAAAACTAAATAAGAAAGAATCAAAAGCAGGTTTCAAAAAATTCCTGAAAACGTCTTTGACTGCTGGGCCTGGATTTTTGTATGTTTTTTGAACCGTTTTTTTTTTAAATAATAAGAAGAAATAGGGGGGAAAAAAAGGATGGGAAAAATTTTTATTATCCGTACAATCCGAGTTATTTCAGAGTCGGCAATCAAGAGCGGAAAATTAATTCTCGTGAGTTGGAGGGATGAGGATTCGTTGACGAGACCCACCCCGCCTAACACCACCTCGAAAAGGGTTTGTCCTCGATTTTAGGTTGTGGAAAACCTGCCTTGTAATTCGCCATCCTCGGAATTAATTATGACGGACGCCCGGAGAGACAAACCATAATCAGATATACTTATAACGGTTATAACAAATGACAAAATGTTAAAACGGTTACAATATTGTTGAAATGTTTGGGGAGTTTAATGTGACAATGATACAAGGCTGTCATATCTTTGAGGGAGGTGTACGAATCCTCGTTAATTCCCTCCGAACACTTCACTTTGAATAAATGGACAGTGGACACTTAAGCGGACGAGGGATGAGTGCTTTTAACATTTACCTGCCCTCGTAGAAAACCCAATCGTTGAGGGTAAAATTACATCATTGATTATCTTTAATCCATTCACCTAACTAGAAATTCCAAAATTCTGAAAAATGGATTATTACGTTTGATACAAGCAGAGAAAAAAATATGTGGAGAAAATGATCACCTTTATTTCTCATTCAAAAATGGTTTTCTTAAAACTTTTTATGATCTTATCGTTCAAGTAAAAAATTAATCGAATTTTTAATTTCGTTTTTTACGTTCTCATTGTTAAAATTAATTGTCCAATAAACAATCGGCATTATCCTTTTAATGAGTTAATACCGTAATTTAGTTCATTACAAGAAAAATAATAATAATACTTAAAATTACTTTAATAATTGCAGTTAATTCCTTTCTTTTTTCTTAATCTACTTTTTGTAATTATCTCTCTCGGGAAAATTACAAGGTTTCAGTACCTATCAAATGATTAGAGGAAATGATTATGTCTGAACATGAAACTCGATTTTTTATAATTAATATTTCTTTTGTTCTAACGCTTATTTTTTATTTTAGGTCTTTTTAATTTAAGTTCGATACCGGGTCTTCAGAATTTAAGTTTACAACAACAAAATGCTGGGCCTTCCGCTCCCCCGCAAGTCCAAGGGGTCCATACTCCGGGCATCATCAACAATCAACCTATCAACACACCGCTCAACCTTAGCATCAACGCCACCAGTGAGTAAATTTTCTACCTCTCTGAAGAAAATGTTTGAGATTACAGCATAATAAATTTAAAATTCACACAAGGCTTTAATTGGGTCGTAAAATTATCTTCTTGAGATTTTTTTACTAAACTTCTATTTTTATATTAATGATATTCATTAATTTTCTTTCCTTATTCACCCGTGTAATTTACGACGATATATCAACCTCTTTTGAAATTTTATGTGACCAAGTTTAATGTGTTGCTGGAGGGTGTGCCTAATGTGTAATTTAGTCGTGTCTAGACTATTAAGACATCATTTTCTCGACACTGATTAAAACATCATAAAAACATGAAAACAAGTTATAAATTATTACCGCCCGCCCTCATGGGTTACAATGTCTTAGTAATTATTTCGAAACGGTTCATAATCAGCGTTGCTGATTGCGCGAAAACTTCTCGTTTTTATCGGATTTATTTTTTGGTTTTTTAGACAATCTGAACTCGGCGAATTTATTGTCGTCCGGGCAACAAGTGGTTTCCCCTCCACAGCCTACAGCGATGCCACAGTTGATACTCGCATCTGGGCAGATAATTCAAGGAATCCAAGGCGCTCAATTACTAATTCCAACATCGCAAGGTAATTTTGAAGGAATTTATATTTTTCATTTTTTTTAATTAATTTTTTTTACAAAGGAATCGCGACTCAGACGATTCTTACGATACCTATCAACGCGGTTACGAATAACCAAATGGTAAATGCCGATGAGCAACGGTCAAGTTATGACGACTACCTTGGCAAATCTCGCCCACCAATACGGCCACACAAGTGCAGGTGAGTTATTACTGTCAGTACCGACCGCATTTTCTAAAACTTCACAAATAAGCGTTTAAATTTAAAAAGAGAAATTATTAAGAGAGAAAAAATTTGTAGTTTAGAATGAGAGGTATAGGAAGTAATCCTTTTCATCGTTTTCCCGCTTAAGTCAGTAACACGATAATGCCATTAGAATTAACCAGGTCCTGCTTACATGGGCCGAACACTCTCCTATGTTCAACATTCCCTTCAGGCATTCTCGCACGCGGGTCCTAATTTGTGATATTTTATTTTCTTCACTTCGCCTAGAAAAATAAAAATGGAAAAGGAATTTTACGTATGTTAAGTTCTAATTCAGGGATGGAACGATCAACTTTTAACTTCCTTAAAGAAGTTATTGTGATACCTCCACGTCGGGTTTTTGGGGGGGGTCTTCCAGACCCCGTAGAATAAATTCGAATATGGATCTACACCGATCTCAACTTTTTTCCGTGGTTCCGGCCGGCCGTAGCATTTTTTTTTCCGGAACACTTTACGGCCACAGTTTTCATCCGATTTTCTAAATTTTCACACAAATTTCTTTAGCGGCGAGGAAGAATGTAACGAGGGCGATTTTTGAATTTCGAAAAATGTCGGAGATATGTCTGTTTGAATTTTAAAAAATTCGCTGCGGCCGAACCCTTGGTCCGATTTTCACCAATTACTACTTATATTTTTTAAGAATTTTTGGTGTAAAAAAATTGCCACTTTTTAATTGTTAATTTTTTTTAGTAGGGAGAAATTTCGTACTTCTACCCATTACGAGAGGCACATCCCTAGGCGAAAGAGCCCATTATTTCTACCTTGACACTTGAAAAATTTTCAAAAAAAGAACTTAAAAAATTTTTCAAAAAAAAACCGGAAAAATTTTCGAAAAAAAACCCGGAAAATTTATTTAAAAAAAAAATTTTTTTGACAAAGAAACCTTAGAAAATTTTTCGAAAAAAAAACTTATAAAATTTTTCGAAAAAAAAGGAAAACCCGGAAAATTTTCGAAAAAAAACTCGGACAATTTTTCCAAAATAAACTTAAAAAATTTTTCGAAAAAACAAACTTTGGAAATTCTCCTTTATACTTTCCCTCCCTTATACATCCCCTTCCGTTATACTTTCGTTCCCTTATACTTCCCCCTCCGCTATACTTCCTCCCATATACTTCCCACTCCATCATACATTCCCCCCATATACTTCCCCCTCCGTTATACTTCCCTCCCATATACTGCCCCCTAGGTTTTACGTCCCCTCCGTTATACTTCCCCCTCCTAAATAGATACTTCTTTTTAAGGAAGTTTTCGTTGGAAGCTCTTCAAACCAGTACTTTTGTTTCTTTTCTTAAAAAATGTTGATCATAAATTATGGACGTTAATAGCGCAGGTGCTATTGATTAGGTTGTAGATTATCTTGTGAAAAATTGCGCAATAAACTCTTCTTTTATGTTGACTCTCGTGTCTTTCTGGGATAACTTTTAAAAGGGTTCTAATTAGTTGAATGGAAGCCTACTTGAACTGTCATTAGCCTCTATTAGGGGCATAAGTGGACCGATTTTAAACTTCCCAGTGACACTTTTGAAGCCTTGGAATTTATTTTTGTTGTTTTATTTTCAGCGAATCCTACGCCTGCGAATTTAGGGCCTACGATACCTGCGCCACCGATACCGCATTTGCTCAACGGCCACAGTCAACATCAGCAGCTTTTGAATGCGTTCCAACAGCAGACGACGCAGCCGAACAGCAACAACAGCAGCCACAACCTCAACAGCAGCAGCCACATCATCAATCTCAAACTCCAGTTTCACAACCTTCACAAATCACCTGTCGGCCATTCCCCTTATAATGTAACTATCATTTCATTCATTTTGGATGCGCATTTATCATTTTTATTTGATTGCAGAGTGGGATGCAAAATTGTGCCAAATCACCTCCTAAATGGCGGAAGTGCGACAAGTTTGAGCAATGGAGGCTGTACAACGGGATCAAACCCATCAACGTCGCCGCTGAACACCATCAGCCGACTGGCGGCTACAAATAATGATCTCACAATAACAACAAGTTCGTCAGGAAAATACCAACATAGCCCATTACCTTTAGATTAATGGATGAATCAAGTAAGTTTTAGAAATAAAATCTATTTTTTAAACCAAGTTATTTATGTTTATAGATCAACCTATGATATCAGAAAGCCGAGGGAACACAGTTGATGGAATAAACTTAGATGAAATAAAAGAATTTGCGAAAGCTTTTAAATTGAGACGCCTTTCGCTTGGATTGACGCAGACACAGGTTGGCCAAGCGTTAAGCATAACAGAAGGTCCCGCTTATTCACAATCTGCCATATGCAGGTAAATTTTGATTTTTTATTTCACACCCTCCCTCCCTCCCGATATTATTCAAAGATTAACGTTTTTTTTCTTTCTTAAATTTCTCAGCGCCCTGGCAACTCAGATGTATTGTGCTGCCCAACTTGCCTCACAACAATCAATGTATGTTATTAAACACTTTTATTTTATACTTTCTGGCCTCGTTTTATTATTTTTTTAAAATCCTGAGGCGTTTCTTCTTTGTGTTTTTATGTAAACTAACACTTTTTGCACTAATTTTTATCCCATCGGCCACCAAGGGCTCTGGCGCTTTCGTCAATTCATCAAATTTTAATTTTTAAATTATTTTTGAGAGTGCCAGGTGCTGTGGCTTTTTTTAATTCCGTTTTTAACTTGGGTTCATTTTTGAATTATTTTAGGTTTGAAAAACTCGATATTACGCCAAAAAGCGCTCAGAAGATAAAACCTGTACTCGAACAATGGATGAAAGAAGCTGAAGAGAGGTAATTTAAAATCCTTATTGTTTTTAATTTTATAAAATTAGAGTTGTTTGTTCTAATTGGGTCTTGTGTGCCATTTTGAGCAGGTACAAAAGTGGACAAAACCACCTCACGGAATTCATTGGGGTTGAGCCGTCCAAAAAACGGAAAAGGCGAACGTCTTTCACTCCTCAAGCGCTTGAGCTCTCAATGCTCATTTCGAACGAAATACCCATCCTTCAGGTATGACTGCCTTTTCATTTTGACTTTTCCTAAACGTTTCTATTTTTCGAGCAACCTATTTTATGAAAATATTGTTTTAGGTACTGAAATAACGACTCTCGCTCATCAGCTCGGCTATGAAAGAGAAGTTATTCGAATCTGGTTTTGCAACAAACGTCAAGCTTTAAAAAACACAGTGCGCATGATGTCGAAAGGCTGCACCTAGCTAGTACCGCAGCCGGGATGTGGCATCCTTGAGAAGGGATCATCGGAGTCATAAATCAAGTCTTTCTTTAATCACGTTATTGTGGATGTCAGTGGGAAACCATAACGGAATTATAATGCTCCCTTTTTCGTTCCCTCTTTATAACGCTTTCCCATGAAGGCAGAGAAAAAAAATCATCCCCCTCTCTCATCTTAAGCCAATAGGGGTAGACCCCTCTTGTTATATACCATCGTGATAACTGTATATTTAATGGAACTGACATATAAAATATAGCCTCTGCTTTCGCACTATCTATCGTTTTCTACACAACCGTTAATTTCGGACTAGTGGTTTTTGTTTTAATGATACGCTTTTGACCATTTACTTCGAAGGAAAAAAATTAACCCCCTTGTGTCATAAAACGAGCTGATCCCATTGGCTGCCTTTAGCAAGTTTATGGTGAAATGCTTTATGTTGAATTGCATTCCAATGTTCCTGGTATCCTCTATCTGTTTCCAAATTTTAAAAAAAGGAGATTCTAAGAGATGAGGCAGTATTTTTCAACATGAGGGGGTCAATTTTTTTCCTCTCGCGAGGATGTGCGCATTGTAGTGAACTGTCATGTTTTAAGGTTTTTGTCGTCTCGCCGTAATCGCGTTTTAAACGGCGAAAATAGGCCTCTTTCGCAGTCCCTAGTTTATGGTGAGATGTATTATGCCAGTTTTATGGCAAAACAACAAGTTTAAAGAGAGGCTTTATGGTGATTCGCCGCTGTCCCTAGTTTATGGTGATCCAGACGACAGAAACAGTTTTGTGGCGAAACAACAAGTGTAAAGAGAGGCTTTATGGTTTTTCGCCGCTGTCCCTAGTTTTATGGTGACCCAAACGACAGAAACAGTTTTATGGCGAAACAACAAGTTTAAAGAGAGGCTTTATAGTGATTCACCGCTGCCCCTATTTTTGGTGATCCAGACGACAGAAACAGTTTTATGGCGAAACAACAAGTTTTAAAGAGATGCTTTATGGTGATTCGCCGCTGTCCTAGTTTTATGGTGACCAAAACGACAGAAACAGTTTTATGGCAAAACGACAAGTTCTTTAAAATGAAAGTTTCCTTTATGTTCAACTGCGTTATGTTGAAAACGACAAATTTTATGTCGAAACGACATGTGTTATATCTCTTCTTTACGGTGAGATTATGTTCAAATGCATTATGGTGAACGTTTTCGACTAATTTCTTTATGTGAGTTGTTGATATTTTATCGTGAACTCGCAATTTCTGCTATTTTATGGTCAAATGCATTATGGCGAACCGCATTATGTCACATTGCTTGTGACTTCAAAACTGATAAGTTGGCACTGAAAGCGCGAAAAACTGTCTCATCTCTTAGAAACTCCGAGATTTTTTTATTTGGAAAAAGATAGAGAAACAATGCAATGGAATACAATTCAACAAAAAGCATCTCACCATACACTAGCGAAAGGCAGCCAATAGGATCAGCTCGTTTTATTACACAAGGGGGTTAATTTTTTTCCTCTCCCCAGCATGTGTGAATTGCATTATGGTGAAGTGTCAAGTTTTTTGTTGTTTCGCCAAAATCGCGTTTTAAACGGCGTGATAGCACTTTCGCTGTCCCTAGCTTATGGTGACCCAAACGTCAGAAACAGTTTTATGGCGAAAAGACAAGTTTTTTCCTTTATGTTAAACTGCGTTATGTTGAAAACGACAAATTTTATGTCGAAACTACATGTTTAAATCTCTTCAGTATTATGTTTAAATGCAATATAGTGAATGTTTTCGACAATTTCTTTATGTTGAGTTGCTGATTTTTATGGTGAACTCCCGATTTCTGCTATTTTATGGTCAAATGCATTATGGGCGAACCGCATTATGTCGACACGTATACACTCTCCAGGGCCCATACGTTAATAATTCGTAGATCGTTTTGGGGAGAAACCTTTCAAACAGCAGTTGAACATAAAAAAATCTACATTTCGACATAAAAAATATGCAGTTCACCATTTGTGTCGGCATAATGCAATTGAATATAAAGCTTTCAAAAGTTCAAAAATTTTGAGCATAATGCATTTCAACATAAAGCGTTTTGCCATACCTTGCCATAACTTGCATTTTTTCAATAAATGCAAGTCGACATATAAAAAGTGCAAGTCACCATACACCTCTTCTCACCATAAAAGCCCCTCGCCATAAAACTGTTGTTTGGGCATAATGCATCTCACTATAAACTAGGGACGGCGAAAGAGCAAGCCTATTCGCCGTTAAAAAAGCGATTATGGCGAAACGACAAAAACCTTAAAGTTCACCATAATGCAACTCAATTTAAATGCATTATGGCGAACCGCTTTATGTCTCCTAATTCGAACTAAAATGAACTAAAAATTGCTCCTTACCTAAATTGTCTTTGTTTTCGTCGCTTTTCCTTCCAGGCGTCGTTTCGTCGTTGTTGTTGTCTTCGTCGTCGACCCGATTTCTCGGCTCCCAGGTCATTTTGTTCTCCTTTTTGAGCCTCCTCCGTGCGTTCGCGAACCAAGTCGAAACTTGCGTCAACGTCATTTTCGTTATAATCGCCAACATGATTTTTTCACCTTTGGTAGGACGGGTTTCTTGTGCTCGTTCAGCCACGCTTTGAGCGTCGAGGTCGTCTCCCGCGTTGCGTTTTTCCGCCTCGCCCCATTCAGGTCCATGCCGTATCTAAAACGAAAAGAAGGGGAGATTAAACGTTTATTTCGGATTTTCTCGGTTGTCTAAAGCATTCAAATATTTACCCTCCCTTTTATTCACACTCCAACGCCACGCGGTCGCATCCGATACGCTCGTAAACCCGCAGAAATCCCCCAATTATAAAAGGGGAAGAAAAAATCGCTGACTCAAATTAAACTGAGAAGGTTTCTTCCCTGTTTTACTTTAAGAACTGTGTAATGTCTTCCTCTCTCCCTTCACCCTTAATACTCTCGACTTTATAATTCATTCCTCAACCTCTCCCTATCCTCTAAGGGTAATTGAATAAGCAATCTCTTCAGGCTTAAGCTCACAATTATTTATTGAAAAGATATATTTAAATTAAGCCTCTTTTTTTCTTCCTTAAACCGACTTATAAAACGAACTTTTTTTATAAATTAAAAAAAAATAACAAAAAAAACCCCGAGATATCCAGTGTCCCCTCTACCGCGTTAGTAGGCGCCATCTTCCTTTTTTTTCATTCTCCCCTTTCTATTTCCCCTTTTTATCACACCGACATAAGTGGTTGATTTTTCAACGTTGGGAAGCAGAATTTCACAAATCTAATTATTGTACAAAATGAAACTCAGCCACAGGGTAAATTTGAATTTTGTAGATTTTAGCCGAGTTTCATTTTGTACAAGTAGTTCATTTTTTCAAAATTTTAAACATTTTAGGCGTTAAAGTCCATCAAAGTTGACCTTATCCGTGTAAGAAGGTTATTGAAGTATAACCATTAAGAAGGCTAATTTTTAAAGGCTTGTAAATCGTAAACCGTTACAGATATTGAAAAAATGCACTAAATAAATCTGTTGGAAATTTAATTCTCTTTAATTTTTATTCTATTCATTTTTTCTCTAGGACGAACTGTTTTCAAGATAAATTTATTTAAAAAAATTATTTTCCGAAAATGGTGCATCCTAGAAAAAAAAAAATTAAGTACAAATCTATAGAGAATTAAATTTCCTACAATTTTTATTTATTAGGTGTACAAAATGAAACTCAGCCCAGGGTAAATTGGAATTTTGTAGATTTTAGCCGAGTTTATTTTGTACACCTAGTAGTTCATTTTTTCAAAATTTTGAACATTTTTCTCCGTGTAAGAAGGTTATTGAAGTATAACCATTAAGAAGGTTAATTTTTAAAGGCTTGTTAATCGTAAACCGTTACAGATATTGAAAAAATGCACTAAATAAAATCTGTTGGAAATTTAATTCTCTTTAATTTTTATTCTATTCATTTTTCTCTAGGACACACTGTTTCAAGATAAATTTATTTTTAAAAATATTATTTTCTGAAAGTGGGTGCATCCTAGAAAAAAATAATTAAGTACAAATTTATAGAGAATTAAATTTCCTACAATTTTTATTTATTAGGTGTACAAAATGAAACTCAGCCACAGCGTAAATTTGAATTTTGTAGATTTTAGCCGAGTTTCATTTTGTACTAGTAGTTCATTTTTTCAAAATTTTGAACATTTTAGGCGTTGTCCATCAAAAGTTGACCTTCTCCGTGTAAGAAGGTTATTGAAGTATAACCATTAAGAAGGTAAATTTTTAAAAGCTTGTAATCGTAAACCGTTACAGATATTGAAAAAATGCACTAAATAAAATCTGTTGGAAATTTAATTCTCTTTAATTTTATTCTATTCATTTTTTCTCTAGGACGAACTGTTTTCAAGATAAATTTATTTTAAAAAAAAAATTATTTTCCGAAAATGGTGCATCCTAGAAAAAAATAATTAAGTGAATTTATAGAGAATTAAATTTCCTTCAACTTTTATTTATTAGGTGTACAAAATGAAACTCAGCCACAGGGTAAATTTGAATTTTGAAGATTTTAGCCGAGTTTCATTTTGTACAAGTGTCATTTTTTCAAAATTTTGAACATTTTAGGCGTTAAAGTCCATCAAAAGTTGACCTTCTCCGTGTAAGAAGGTTATTGAAGTATAAACATTAAGAAGGTTAATTTTTAAAGGCTTGTAAATCGTAAACCGTTACAGATATTGAAAAAATGCACTAAATAAAATCTGTTGGAAATTTAATTCTCTTTAATTTTTATTATTTTTTTTCACTAGGACGCACTGTTTTCAAGATAAATTTATTTAAAAAAAATTATTTTCCAAAAATGGTTTCATTTTGTACACCTAATACAAAACGAACTTTTGGAAACGAATTTTAAAAAGTTCTCTTGTTCTGAAGGGTTTTTGAGATTCACTCTTCTGTTACAGTGTTATTAAGTTTATCTTAATTGGAAAGTCCGGGTGCATGTATTCGCTCCACACAAGCTCGGACAGAATCTACATTAGCGACGGAATTTTTATCTCCTCCGCCTCGTTTTTTCCTCGCTCTCTCTCGCTCACCTTCTAATTGAACGTGGCCGCGTAGCCGAAGAAGAGGAGGAAAAGGACGAAGAAGGGAGGGCGATCCTGTTTCTCTTTTATCGCGTTTTAGCTCCATTAAGGACTAGGCCTGGAAAACGGGACGACGCGAGAAAGCTTCAGAAACCCGTGTACTTTATATGTTAACCTCAACCTCTTTGATTTTTTCCCACAGGCTTAGATCCATTAGTTTAATTGAATAATTGTCCCATGTCCTTGATTAAGCATTTAAAAATAACTCTTGTTTATTTTCTTATTTTTTTAATTACACATTGTGCACTTTTTGTGTTAACATATTATTAACATTTGTAATTATTTTGTTTTTCCTTGCACATGGATAACCATGAGAATTTTTAAAGAAATTCACTTGACCCCGGAGATTTTTTTGACTTTCAAATCGTTTGTACGCCAAATCTGAAGTCATCTGACGTCAAATTAGACGTGCAAATACTTCTGCGCATGCTCCAAAATTTCACTTGATACTGGGTGTCCGAAAACGCGTCTGGGAGAGCGTTAAAAATGGTTTTATGAAAAAAAGTTAAATGTAAACCCCCTTGATTTAAATCTAAGAATTTGATGGTGTAGTTTAAAATGCGTTTGGATATACAGGGTGCCCCCAACATAACCTAACTTCGTTATTTCAAATGAGAACCCCATTTTATTTCAGATTCGTAATCTACGCAAAATTTCAAGTTGATTTCACTATTCATATGACTATTTTTGAAAACTTTAAAAATTTCAAATTTTAGCGTTTTTTTGCGCTAAAATCCGTTAAAATCGACCTAATAGACTCATTTTTTTGGTAAATTCCACTTATTTTTGTCCGAAGATTCCAATTATCACAAATTCAAGTAGCTTCGCATTTTGCAGCACGAGATGTCGTCGTTAACGGCCTTTTTTCAAGTTAGAACCCTAATTTTATGTGTTTCCGGACACCCTGTATATCCAGTAAACATATGTTAAACATTTTGGGAAAAAAAGTGAAACTACAAATTTTTCCATGTAACCGAATTTCTGTGAACTAAACGGGGAAAAAATGGGAGGAGACTTCAGCAGAGGTTTAGGCGAGAAAACCAAGGTGAACAAGTGTCGTAGAAAAGGCATTAAAATAAAATAAAAAGAAAGAAAAAAGTTTAAAAAGGCCGGCACAATTAAAAGCATTGGAGGAGCTGGAGAAAAAAAAAATCGTAGTGTTTCTCAGAAGTCCTTAGAATTAAGGCGGTTCTTTCGAAAAAACTAAAGGCAAATCAAAGAAGCAAATTTTAACCTCAAAACGTCAAATTTGACGTTAAAATCGTTTGGGCGTCAAATCTGAAGTCATTTGACGTCAAAATAGACGTGCAAATCCTTCTGCGCATGCTCCAAAAGTTTCAAACTCGTTTCCGACTCCGGTTAGAACAAAGCTAAAGTTAACAAATTGAACGAAAGACTAGAATTCCTAATTTTTTTTCTTCACCCTGCACCATTGGCAGAAGGATTTGAACGTCAAATTTGACGTTGAATAGTTTGTCCGCCAAATCTGAAGTCACTTGACGTCAATTTGACGTGAAAATCCTTCTGCCATGCTTCAAAAGTTTCTAACTAGTTTCAAACTCCGGTTAGAACAAAGCTAACGTTAACTAAACGAAAGACAAGAATTCCTAATTTTTTCCTTCAGTTTGCACCTTGTGCAGAAGGATTTGAACGTCAAATTTGACGTTAAAGACCGTTAAAGATTCGCATAATCGGGTCACTTGACGTCAAATTACACGTGAAAATCCTTCTGCGCATGCTCCAAAGTTTCAAACTCGGGTTAGAACAAAGCTAATGTTAACAATTAAACGAAAGACTGGAGTTGCTCATTTTTTCTCACCCTGCATCTTGCGCAGAAGGATTTGAACGTCAATTTCGACGTTAAAATCGTTTGTCCGCCAAATCTGAAGTAAATAACTTCAAATTTGACGTGCAAATCCTTCTGCGCATGCTTCAAAAGTTTCAAACTCCGGCTAGAACAAAGCTAATGTTCGCAAATTAAACGAAAGACAAGAATTCATCATTTTTCCTTCATCCTGCACCTTGCACAGAAGGATTTGAACGTCAAATTTGACGTTAAAATCGTAAGTCCGCCAAATTTGAAGTAACTTGACGTCAAATTAAACGTTCAAATTCTTCTGCGCCTTCTCCAGAACTTTCAAACTCCGGTTAGAACAAAGCTAATGTTCGCAAATTAAACGAAAGACTAGGATTCCTAATTATTTCCTTCACACTACACCTTGCGCAGAAGGATTTGAACGCTTTTGACGTTCAAATCGTTTGTCTGCCAAACCTGAAGTCACTTGACGTCAAATTAAACGTTCAAATCCTTCTGCGCCTGCTCCAGAAGTTTCAAACTCCGGTTAGAACAAAGCTAATGTTCGCAAATTAATCGAAAGACTAGAATTCCTAATTTTTCCTTTACACCTTGCGCAGAAGGATTTAAACGTCAATTTTGACGTTAAAATCGTTTGTCCGCCAAAAACATGAAGTCATCTGACGTCAAATAAGACGTGCAAATCCTTCTGCGCTTGCTCCAAAAGTTTCAAACTCCGGTTAGAACAAAGTTAATGTTAACAAATTAAACGAAAGAATAGAATTCCAAATTTTTAACTTTACCCTGCAACTTGCGCAGAAGGATTTGAACGCCAAATTTGACGTAAAAATCGTTTGTCCGCCAAATCTGAAGTTTGACGTGCAAATCCTTCTGCGCATGCTCCAGAAGTTTCAAACTCCGGTTAGAGAACAAAGTTAACAAATTAAACTAAAGACTAGAATTCTTAATTTTTTCATTCACCCTGCACCTTGCGCAGGATTTGAACGCCAAATTTGACGTAAAAATCGTTTCCGCCAAA
>JACGAQ010003133.1:0-32640 GCA_014119065.1 Orius insidiosus | reverse complement strand
CCTACGGTTTCTCGTCCTAAAACTAACGTACAAAATTGCTGCGTCGGAAAATGCGGTGGCGTTCCACCCCAGCAAGTCACGGTCGGCTGTTTGTTTATTTTTGCGAGATCATCGTTTGTGGCACAAGGGGTTTTTTTTTTCTCGCGGGATCAGCTGTTTTATGACACTAGGGGGTTAATTTTTTTCCTCTCGCGAGGATTGCTCACCCTGTAGGTGGCCCTGGGATGATGATGATCGGTAGGTGCGAAAAAAGTTTAAACTTGCTTGGGGTGGAACGCTGCCGCATTTATCCGACGCAGCATTTTTTGTACGTTAGTTTTAGGACGAGAAGACAGTAGGACGAGAATACTTTCGGCGAGAGTTCTTTTTATTAAAGTATAATATTTAAAAAATTGTATAAAATAAAATCCACTTGTCCGAATGTCTTCTCGTCCTATGTCATCTCGTCCTAAAAAGGGGCGAAGCCTGTAGGACGAGAATACTTTCGGACGAGAAGACAGTTATATTTTTTTTCTTTTTCTATTATTTTTAGGACGAGAATACTTTCGGACGAGATGTAGGCACCCTTTTTATCAAGAAAAATTACAAAACGACCAAGAATTTGGACAAATGGTTTTTTTTTCAGCTGATACAACAGAATTTTTAGGCAAATTCGTCGTTAACTGCCCTAAAATCGAAATATCACGGAAAACACCTTAAAATCGGGAAAAACGTCATTTTTTTTATGCCGGAAAATTAAAAACGACCAAGAATTTGGAAAAATGGGTCTTTCTCGGAGAACCAAGATTTGGGCTAATTAGTCGTAAAATGCCCATAAACCCGGAAGATAGACTAAAAAATACCTAACGAGACTAAATATGTACGAAATTCACAATTTAATTATTGCTTTTGGAACCCTAGAAAAACTATTAAATTTGGTATTTTAATGTCAGCTACATGTAACCGCAGTTAGGACACTTGAGCCAACGTCAGATACATAAACGGACATCGGCAAACATTAAACAGACATTTGAATTGTTTACCGAGAGATTTATAACGAGCTAAATGTCTGATTAACGCGATTAACCGCTTTCCATGTTTACTCTAACCTATCGCATTTCACAAGATCGTTAAACGATTAGTCAAACGCTAACGGGCTATTAATATGTGAAATAATTCTAGGATTCTTCTATGTCTCCGGCCTTTTTCTTTGGTATTCAAGGATGTCAAGTTCCTTCCGTTTCGACATTGAAATTGCTTCTCATTCATCCCCCTTTTCTGCAATTTCACGGCCTTACCGCACAATTAAGGGAGCTTGCGTACACCGGGAAAACTTCTAGGAACTCAAAGTTACATTAAAAGAATGTCATTTAAGAATGGAATAATTGCCTTTTGATAAAAGGGAGATACGGCTTTTTAAAAACTAATTTTAAACTGAAAATTTTGTTCTTTTACGATTTAAAGGGGGAAAGAAGGAAAAGCGGAATTTATGATATTGAAGACAAGAATTTCTGTTCTTTCCTCTCACGTTTCATTTGTTTCGTCTTTTATTCGGAAAAAAAGCCCCTCTCTAAAAGGCCCCTTTTTTTTAATATAAAAGTTGACATTGAAATTTTAGATTGAAGGATGAGGAATGTCCTTCGTGGGTGGTGATCATGGACTATAACCTTAATGCCACCAACTTGTCAATTAAAACATTAAAAAAGTATTTAAATTAAACAGGCTGAGGTGGACTGTTAAATTTTTTCTATTAAAAAGATATTAGATTTTAATTTTAAAAATTGATTTCTTCATATTTTGTGGTAAAATCCTCATTTTTCGCTTTTTCTCCCCGGAAATACGGGTCATTTACCTAAAAATTTAAAAATTCTAGCTTGAATTAGAGGCTTAATAGATTCTAAATAATTTTTCAAAATAAAAATTGATTGAAAAATGGTGTAGAAAAAAAAAATTTTGGGTGGATTTAAGGTAAAAATTGATGAACCTTTTCAGTTTCACACTTTATTCGGACTCTGAAAACCCCCTTTTTGCAAATTTTCAAAAATTAAGAGTTTTTAAGTTGTAAATCTGCTAAACCATCAAGGCGTTTAGGTCTTACAGGTCGAGGGAAGGCTTTTACTAACGTTTTCAACTCTCTTGGCAGTTGCTACCTTTACAGAGGATGATTCTTTAGGAGGGGCGAGTTTGAGGTTTTAATCAGTTTTTTGGGGCCAAAAATGCTCCCTGAACTTTTTGACTTTTTTTCTTGACCATCTTGAAGGTTCCGGATTAATGCGTGTTGAAATTAAAAATCTCACTTCTGCACGGATTTCTAGTTTAATGGTGCATCGCGTTGCATGAGGACTTTGGGGGGAGGGGATTAGGGTGAGCACGTAATGAAGATTAGCCGCTAAGCGCTCCATTCACTGTTCCAAGCTCTGAATCCCAAATGTGTGGGAAAGACTCTGCAAAATCCCTCCGGTTAATAATTAAAGAGAGGTGATTAGTGAACAATTCGGATGCATGAGAGAGCCCTTTAAGAATCTATTTTAAGAAAACGTCTCATTTCCTTTTTAATCAATGGATTTGCATTTATATGAAAATTCGGGGCTAATTTTTGAAACCGCGAGAGTTTTTTAATTCGAATTTTCCCTCTATGTTTACGCATAGTCGAGGCGGCTTTTGAGTGTTTTTCTTTGTAAAGATTCCCGTCGTTTGAAGAGGGAAAGGACCCTCAAGAAGCCTGACACAGATATAATGAGAAGTGCGGGAGATTATCGACCTCTTTCGCCCTCTCTTTCTCACTCCCGTCTCCAAGAATAAGTGCCTTTAAACTTTCCTTCTTAAAGTAAATCATAAACTTCAACAATTCCTTCTTCAACTTCCACACACTTGATAGTTACAACTCGAAAAACGATTATAATTAATTAAAAAATAACTTTAAAACTTAATATGGCATCAAAGTGACAGGTAATACTACCCTTTAACTTGACAAAGTCTTTGACTTGAACTTTAGGATTAAAGCCAGATGAGAAGTTGAAATGGAAATTTTAATCACCGAAGAGCTCCCAAACTATTGAAAAAAATCGTCCTTAGTTCAAATTTTTAATTCTCAGTTTTTACCCAAAAAATTAGTATTGGAGTTATTTTTGAGGAGCCGACTTTAACCGGTTTTCTAAGCAACTTCCTGGCACTTTCAACGGCTTTTTCTTCAACGAAACATCAATTTTTTTCGGCTCTCAGTTTACTCCGTTATTGGAAAACCTCAAAAAGGCTTTGATTTTGCCGTTTTTTGATCTGAAATTTGTGCCAGTTCTTATTCCCTTAGAGAGCAACTTCTGGCATTTTTTTGTGCCAAAATGCCCCCCTTATCCCGCCTTTCATAGTTTTTCGACTTTCTTGCATAATCTTTGACTTATACCTTCCTGCACGACCTACAAGTTATGAAAAATGGTTGTTTTCTCCTTTGTAATGGTCTTCTGTTTGTTTTTTTTTTCAGCTGCGGAAGCCCGTGTCCACTCTCTCGATCCCCGGTGCTATGAAGGGAGGTGGGGCGACGGGCGGCGGTGGAGGTGGCCTTGGAACGGAAGAGGCGGGTATCGCATTGGTCGGAGTCCATTCGGAATATCCGAGGTACACGGAAGAGCGTGCCTTAGGCGGTGGTCTCATCTGCAAAGGGCAATCGCTCGGATCCTCCGGTAACCTCAACGGATCCAAGCACAAACCGAACGTAGGCTACCGACTCGGAAGAAGAAAAGCACTGTTCGAAAAAAGAAAACGTATCAGCGACTACGCACTCGTCATGGGCATGTTTGGTATCATCATAATGGTCATCGAAAACGAACTATCCAGCGCCGGTGTTTACACAAAGGTAAAAAATTCTTTACATTTCAAACACAAGTTTCTCCCTCTACATTATCAACGCAATGAGTTATTCATTCCCTTTCTAAAGTGGCCGACCGAGTCTTGCAAAAGCTTTAACTCCCCTTTGAATTATTTAAACCCGCAGTCATTCTTGAAATGTTAACGTTACTACTAAAACGCCAAATCATATAATTTATCATTCTCACTAATTTTAACAGAAAGTTTTTTTCCCTGTGACTTTCATAGCTTGGAAATTCTAGTAATTTCGCGCTCTCGGCTGAGATTCAAGGGCGGGGTATTTTCAGTGATGAAAGACGTGGTGACAGGAGGGACGAGAAATACGCTCATTTCCGTTCGCTGACATGTTTCGTGCCTTTGAATGCACAATAGAGTCCGTAACCGAGCCTACGCCTGAGTTATGGTATTTCCAAAGTTCAACTTTTTTTTATTTTCGCACCACCATGGAATAAATGAGACGTACAGGGCAAGCTAATCGTCTGTAAAACGAAATTAGAGCAGAGAAAAAAAAATGTGTTCGCTCTTTTTTGGCTTCTGCTCCCCACTCACAGGCTAAAATCCATACAGCGGGGAAAAAAATTTTTCGGCTGGATGGACCCGATGAACCGACCAAGAAACCGTCGTTTACATGATTTTCCTCAGTTTTCTTAGCTTTTTGGGCCAAAGAACCCTTTTTACCTGATTTTTAAGCTTTTTTTTCGGTTTCCAAGTATCTTTAGGTAAAAATAGTAAACCTACCGAATTTCGTCTAGAAAAGCATCCAATGCCTGACATCTGACAAATGTCTTTTTTAAGGAAAACATTTTTCATATTTATCCATTACATAAAAGGCGTAGGCGAGTTTTCGGATGTCCGGAGATGTCAAAAACCCCGAAGTGGGAGAGCGAATGTGACAACCTTCTTTTCATCATTTTTTCTCTCCGTACAAAAAGATTTTTTTTTTTTTTTTTAAAGCCCAGAGCTTACTGAAACTAGGTCAAAGGATTTGGTTCTTAACAATATTTTAAGACGTCCCTTTAACGAATTTTCAAGCCTCAATTTCCATACCACTTTTAGAAAGTTTCTAATTAAAATAAAGTCGACTTCGGTTGTAGTAAATTCGGTTATAGCAAAACATTTCCCGGCACCGGTTCAGTCGATTGTTTATCCAGGTAGCTTTGGCAAAAATTCGTAACACTTCAGATTATCAGTTATCCCACTTCTTCTGATATCTGTTATCTCAGCTATGATATATCTCAGCTATGTGTCTCAGCTATGATATCTGTTATCTCAGCTATGATATCTGTCTCAGCTGATATCTGTTATCTCAGCTATGATATCTGTTATCTCAGCTATGATCTGTATCTCAGCTATGATATCTTTATCAGCTATGATATCTGTTATCTCAGCTATGATATCTCACAATCTGATCTCAGAATCATCTCAGCATGATATCTCAGCTATGATATCTGTTATCTCAGCCTGATATCTGTTATCTCAGCTATGATATCTGTTATCTCACTTCTGATATTAGTTATCCCACTTCTGATATTGGTTATCCCACTTCTGATACCGGTTATCAATCTTTTGATATCGGTCATCCTATCTTATAGAGTATGTAGTCAAAATCCGGCTTTAGTAAAAAAAATTAGATTTTTGATTCAACAGAAGTTGACTTGAGTATAAAAAAATTTCTACTACTTGCAGGCCGAGTTGACTAAACAGAACCCGTGTTTGTAGAGGGTTAAAGCCAAGTGTTAATGGAATTCACGCCAGAGCCAAGGAGCAGCTTTTACAGAAGGGGCCGATCATAAATAAAGATTAAAAACTTCCACATGAGAAAATTTTGATTTCTTTTTTTCGCGAAGAAGCTGAAACCCTAAGAAAACTATCGTAAAAATGGCGGCCCTCTTAACTTTTACACAATAGTGGCTATAATATATCAAACAGGATTACTAAAACTGCTTTTGTGGGGCTAAACGGTTTACTTTAGTTAGTAATTCATTCTAGGCTTAGTTCCAACTGGCAATGGATTTGACAAATCGGCAAAAAGAGTTCCGCAATTATTAAGAAAGGCCGTAAATCAAAGTATAAAAGAAAGACTTTTTGTTTCGAGAATGGAGAAGGATTTCGGAAGAAAATTGGACGAATTATCCACTTGAAGCCTTTTTGAAGCTTCCACTAAATTTGCATATACTAACGCCGAAGGTGGGAAAAGGGTGAACCTCCCCGCCCTTGATAATATGGTTATAAGACGAGAGAATCCCTTCAATAAAACTTCCGAATCCAGGTTAATGTAGGCCTTGAAGGCGTTTAAAACCCGCCTGACATAATTCTTCGTTAATATCCCAGTTAAAAGGATGACGGGAAGGGTCCTTCCGAGAAATTTCACGAGTTTTGGAAAAAAGAAAAATTCTTTTTTATTAAAACCGTTTCTCCGGGAAGGCGTTTTTATGGCTCTACCTTTCATGGAGTCATTTAGATTTTTAGATAATCCCTCTTCTATTAAAAACTCTTATTTTTTTATGCTTTTTAACATAAATTATCTTTTATTTAATACAAAAGACAATAAAAATTCGATTGTTGGTGAAAATTAAAAACTGATAGAAAGTACTGGTTTGAAGAGCTTCCAACGAAAACTTCCTTAAAGAGAAGTACATTAGGAGGGGAAGTATAACGGAGGGGAAGTATAAGGAGGGGAAGGAGGGGAAGGTATATGGGAGGGGAAGTATATAGGAGGGGAAGTAGGAGGGGTAAGGGTAATATGGGAGGTGAAGTATAACAGAGGGGGAAGTATAACGGAGGGGACGTGTCAGGTAGAAATAATGGGCTCTTTGGCCTAGGGATGTGAATCTCGTAATGGGTAGAAGTGTGAAATTTCTCCCTACTAAAAAAAATAATAATAAAAATTGGCAATTTTTTTTACACCAAAAATTCTTTAAAAATATAAGAAGTAATTGGTGAAAATTTGGTGAAAATCGGATTAACGGTTCGGCCGCAGCGAATTTTTTAAAATTTCAAACAGACATATCTTCGCCATTTTTTCGTTACATTCTTCTTCACCGGCTAAAGAAGTTTGTGTGAAAATTTGGATGAAAACTGTGGCCGTAAAGAGTTCCGGAAAAAATGCTACGGCCGGCCGGAACCACAGACAAAGTTGAGATCGGTATAATCGACCTTCCGGGGTCTGGAAGACCCCTCCCCAAAAACCCGACTTGGAGGGTATCACAATAACTTCTTTAGGAAATTAAAAAACTCTTCCTGACAACCATTATAGAGGGTTCCGTAATAATATTTTTTTGAGAAATTAATGTTTAGTGAAAACTGACGGTGTATCCAGAAAATCGAAGTAAAGGAAAATAGAAACCGCCCAGGATTTAGATTGCTGAGCGCCGCGGCCGACCCATTGATGGCTCGTCCAGAAAAACCATCTATTGAGGGTATCACAATAATATTCTTTTTAGGAAAATTCAATGTTTAGTGAAAATCAAAGGCCGTAAATCAAAGTATAAAAGAAAGACTTTTGTTTTCCATGGAAAAACTGACGGTTTGTCCAGAAAATCCAAGTAAAGGAAAATAAAAACCTCCCATGATTTGATTAGATTTTGTCGAAAATTTTCTTAAAATGGATGCTCTGATTTATGCGAAATCCATGTTGAGGGGCTCTAATTGGTTTTTACGAGTAGGCTTGATGTGGTGAAAATCTCTCGAATGGGACCGTCCGAGATTTTTGATGAATGCGATTTAAAGAGAGAGAGTGAGGGGCGGTTGAGGTTTGCGGGATGGAAAAAGGGCTCCCACCGGGCACAGATGACCTCCATGTAACCAACGCTGATTTATGATTGACTCACCGGTGTCGTCGTAAAGCCAACAATCGATCTCAATCATCCTTTCATCCTCCTCCCCTTAATCATTCTCAATTTAATAAAAAAAATTTATGTCTTTTTTATACATAAAAAATCTTTAAGATCCTTCCGTTTTATTGATCGCCAGTATAAATGATTTGTTTATTAGTCTTCAGACTTTTCTCTTTTCGCCCTTCCCGAGTTTGCATATCGAGCGACCCCCCCCCCCCCCCCCCCTTTATTCCGGAACGCAATTTGGATTTCATGTGTTGACAAGGACCGCTTGATTACTTAACTTGATTTCAAAACAACGCTGCTGTTTCCTGCGCCCGGTCTCGAAACAACAAAAGACTTTTTCAAAACCGATAAACCTTCGAACAGCCATTTTTTATTTTCAAACTTTAAAATAAATTGAAGATTCAGCTCTACCCGAAAGATTACTTTTATGCCCCAATTTCACAACGTTATAAACCATAAAACCCACTGTATAGGCCCTAAATCAAATCTAGATTTAAAGCCATAACTTCTTTTTATGGCTTCCTATTAATTATCAATAAAAAAAGTGAACCTAAAACTACAAAAAGTATTTAAACAATATTTCAAAATTTTACCGCAAAATCTTATACATTCCAACTAGAGTGGACCAGCATTTTACGGCAAAGCATTAAAAAAAATTTAAATGTAAATCCCCCTTATTTTTGACAAGGAATCGACTCCATTTAGTAGATTTGGGTTTTGGTATACAGGGTGGCGCAGAGAGGTAATATCTTCGATATTCTAAAATGGAACCCTATGTTTTTATGCTTTCAATCGATTTTACGCTCAATTTTAAGCTACTTTTTTTGTCATTTTTTCGATTGGAGCACCTTTTTTGTATGAATTTACAGAGGTCCAAGAAGGGCCCGAAAAGGGCCATGGGGACATAAAAGACACAGAGGTCAAGAAGGGCCCGAAAAGGGCCATGGAGGACATAAAAGACACAGAGGTCCAAGAAGGGCCCGAAAAGGGCCATGGAGGACATAAAAGACACAGAGGTCCAAGAAGGGCCCGAACAGGGCCATGGAGGCACAACTAGACAACTACATGGACACCCAGTATAACTATATAATTTTTTGTCCTAAAAAAAATTAAATGTAAACCCCCTTGTTTTTTGACGAAGAATTGAATGCAATTAACGAATTTTGATTTTGGAGTACAGGGTGTCACAGAGAGACAATAACTTAGTTTTTTACATGATAACCTAAATTTTTTATTGCATATTCACAATCTACTAATTTAATTTGACTATTCTTATCACCTCTTTGGAGAACTTTAAAAAATGACAAAGGCATTCTAGGGTTTTTTTGTCTAAAATCCATTTTTATACGAAACTTGAAATTTTGCGTAGTTACGAATCTGACATAATAATAGGGGTTCCCATTTAAACAACGAAGTTGGTGTCGCTCTGGGAGAAATGCTTTGCCGTAAAGTTGCTTGTCCACTCTAGTTGGGACACCCTGTATAACAACCGGAAACCCCCTTCAAACGATCTATTTGTTACATAATTTAAAATTGAAAAACAAAATAAAATAAATAAATTTAAAAAGTCTGAAGCTTGTCCACTCTAGTTGGAACACCCTGTATAAAAACCGGAAACCCCTTCAAAACTGATTATCTGTTACATAATTAAAATTTGAAAAAAAAAAAAAGAAGAAAAAAAATAACATGATTTTGTTACATATTTTTCCTCTTAACTGTAATGTCGTAATAGCAATAAAGTTTAAATTTTATAAAAAAAAAAAACATTTATTGAGGTTATTACAAGGGTGGAGGGAGAAAAAAAAGTGTTTTATTTGGGCTTATGAAATTATTGGACGTTTGTGAGGAAATCTTGAGAGTGGGGAAGGATTTCTCATCTTCCTCCCATTTCATAGTTAGGTCACGGAGGTGAAGAGGGCAACTTACATTAACCCCCTTTTTCGAAACTTCTACTTCACCCTTATATATCGCTTAAGCTCATAACAGAAGCCACCTAAAATTAAGTCTTTCAAGAAAAAAAAAATTCCAATTTTTTATTTCACTATCACTTTTTGATGAAAAAGATCTCTAGGAAACATAAAAGAGGGTGAATAGGACTGTTGGCGTTTTTTTATGTCGAGAAAATTTACAAGTCAAACTTTACCTACGCTTTTATGCATGATGCTTCCCGTTCTTTTTGGAGGGCAACTTTCAACAAAAATAAAATCAGCGATTCATCACAAAGTTTCTTTTTGCCCGGAGTCAAAGATTTCTTTAGGTAATTCGAGACAAAAATTGAAGAAGTTAAAAAACGAAATTTAAGACGGAAAAGCAGATTGGTTTCGTCGAAAAACAATAGTCGGCCAACTGGGTCATGCGGACGTTATCATCTTGTTTATGTCGCCACTCGATAGGATCATGTTGTCTTCGGGAAAAGCCGTTCGAAGAATAAAATGAAAGAGAAAAAAAATGATTGTTGTTTACGATGAGGCAAATTGAGTAATGCCTTTTGTCCCGAAACGTTCAAATGTTTTTACGACTTCTTGGCTCCGACCGCCAACTTTTTTTTTTGCTGGACATCAAAAAAAAAATCTTCCCTTACGTAATTTATTTATTTTTTCCGGTCATCTCGTATTTTAGGTCGAAAAATCCGGAGAATACGCAAAAAAAATGTAATGAAAGGGAAGCGGAACCCTCCTGAAAATCTAGTAAAAAAGGAGGTTTTTGGCAAAAACACTGTGTCTTCAAATCGGGCTAAAAGACCCAAAAAGCCTGTAAAAAGCGGTTTCTAGGCCTAAGAAGACGAGGAAAACGCTAAAAAAATCCGGTCTAAAGAAATTTTCTTGGTCTCATCAGCGCAAAAAAACCCAAAATTGCAAAAAAAAAGGTTTTTCAGTCCAGAAACTGAGAAAAACTCCCGTGATTTCGATAAATATAAGTATTTTGGAGGCCGCAATTTTTTTTTTCAAAAGCTAAAAGCCCCAAAAAGCCTGTAAAAAGCGGTTTCTAGGCCTAAGAAGAAAACACTATAAAATCCGGTCTAAAGAAATTTTCTTGCTCTCATCAGCGCAAAAAAAAAACCCAAAAAAAAAATTGTTTTTCAGTCCAGAAACCGAGAAAAACTCCCGTAATTTCGATAAATAAAAGTGTTTTGGAGGCCACAATTTTATTTTATTTATTTATTAGGTAGATTTCTTTTCTTCAAAAATCTACCTATTGTAATGTACCAAGTAGTCGCAGATTCAAAAATTTTCTATACGTTTTTCGTTTCATACCTCCTGGACCCCAAAACCATCCTCAGTTGAAAAGTTTATATATATTAGCACGATAACTGGAGCAATTTTAATGTGAGGGTGACGATATCCGGTATTTAGAGCTTTTATCTCAATAGCTCGGACGAGTTCGTTAATGGCTGAAATCGGACCAGCGATTCACCTACTTTACTTAGGGCTTAAAAGACAAAATTGGCATTTTCTATTGAAATCCTAGTCCTTTTGCAAAAAAAAACTTTAAGACCTCTGCGAGGGCGTGTAAAAATTAATTAAAGCAGGTTTGGACGAGCCAGGCGCAAAATATTGAACTAGCTAAACTTTAAAAAAAATTTGAATTTATACCGGGAAATTATTAAAATTTATTAAAAATTATCAGTCCAGAAACCGAGAAAAACTCCCGTGATTTCGATAAATAAAAGTATCCTGGAGGCTGCAATTTTTTTTTTCAAAAATTAATTAATCCCTATTTATTTATTTTTTCGTTAACATAAATCATCTTTGTTATTTACTCAAAGAGGCCATTTAAACGTAATCAAATACAGTCAATCATTTGAAAATAATTAAATCGCGATTCGATTTCATTTGAAATCAAATGTTATTAATTGTTTCAGTTTAGGAATAATTCGAGTTTGGTTTATAAAAAATCAAAATTAAAACGAATTTTAGTTAAAACTTAAAGATTTGGGCTTTGAAAACACCAAAATATTATGTTAGCCTGACTTCGGTCAACCTTTTTTGAAAGTTTCATATTTAGTCAGCAAAATAGTAGAATTAAAATGAAGGTAGTAGTACCTAAACCCTGAAAGTAGTAGGGTGTTTCGAGGCTCAAAAAGTAAGGTAAACGCCGTTAAAACCGGCGTAAAGGGTGTTTTTGGCTCAAAAGATAGCAAAACGCCGCAGAATACGGCATAAAGGGTGTTTTTGGCTCAAAAGACAGCAGAAACGCCGCAGAATACAGAAAAAGGGTGTTTTTAGCTCAAAAGATACCAAAAACGCCGCAGAATACGGAAAAAGGGCTTATGAAGAAAGAAAAAGAATGGCGTAGTTGAATTTTGGGGGGAAGTGACACATGCGCCATCTAGTGGCAAACATTAACTACTCTAATTTCCCAACAAAGTTTGAATTATGGTTTTCCGATTGGCTCCAGAAACTTGCATAATATGTTATTAGAAAGAGCTCTTCAAAACGTACAAAATGACTACGGTTTTTTTTAAATAAATGTTTTAGTCGAAAAGTAAGTGTTAGATTTTCCGAAGGAAAATTCTCTTTGAAAAACTGCTCCCTATACCGCGTAGAGATTCACAAATTAATGAGGATGAGCTGTTGTAAAAAAATTTCCGATGATTTTAGTGCTCAAATGTAGGAAACTACTTTTAGGCTCCTTCTCTCTCTGTCTATACAAACTAATACGAGAATGGCGTAGTTGTATTTTGTGTGAAGTGACACATGCGCCATCTAGTGGCGAACGTTAACTACTCTAATTACCCAAAATTTGCATTTAGTTTTTTTAAATTTTATATTTTGACTATGTATATATATAATTTATAATCAGAAAAAGTATTTTAAATCATTTTAAACTATATATAGCTTTTTTCAACCTGAGATGAATAATTTCCACAATTGAAGGTACCTTCCCGCGTATACCATTGATCGTAGAATTAGGGACAAGTAGGCTTATTTCTGGGTAATAGACATGGAGGTCCGAAGCGCCCGTCTACACCACCCCGTACGCTATATGCCTACACAACCGTAAATTGTCCGTGGTTGCGGATCGAAAGGTCCGTAGCCCTACGGAAGAGCTGGAGATAGGGTCGGCATCCAATTTGACCTCTTAAATTTTTGCTTTTTTTCCATTTAATTTTTTTATGTATCTGTATGCTATAGGTTTTATTTTTTGAATTGTGGTTTTCCATTTAGCACCAGAAACTTTTATAATATGTTACTAGAAAGAGCTCGTCAAAACGTACAAAATGACCAGAGGTTTTTTTGAAAAAAGTGTTTTAGTCGAAAAAAAGTTTGCTATTTTCTGAAGAAAACATTTTTTTCTGGAAAACTGCTCCCTATGCCGCGTAGAGATTCCTAAATTAATGAGAATGAGCTTTTGTAAAAAAATGTCTGATGATTTTTAGTGCGCAAATGTAGGAAACTACTTCTTTCCCTCTCTGTCTAACGCTTGGTTGAATTTTGGTGTCTGATCCGCCTTAGAAAACAAAGTAGAATTTCTCGGATTTTTAATTAGAGGAAGAAAGATATTGATTTCCTCATTCTGATCATAGATGTCACTTTTAAATACGTTAAAGCGACGATGTCTTATGCAAAGTGTTTCTTGGCTCAAAAACTAAGGTAAACGCCGTTAAAACCGGCGTAAAGGGTGTTTTTGGCTTAAAAGATAGCAAAAACGCCGCAGAATACGGCATAAAGGGTGTTTTTGGCTCGAAACGCCGGTGTTTTTGGCTCAAAAGATAGCAAAAACGCCGCTGAATACGGCAACCCTTTAACCCTTCTTGGTTTAATCTATAGTGAGGGGGAAAAAAGGACTTAAAAGAGCTTTCTCTCCTTTCCATTAAAAACCGCAAGTTTTATCCTCTGGAAACCCTTTTTGGACAACGCTAGAAATTCAAGTTTGTATTACTCTTCCGACTAAAGTCAATAAAAGTAATCTGAAAAGGAAAATTTCCATTTAAACTTTCTTATAATTACAATCTTATTATTATCGCCTCCAACTTCTCCAGTTTTTGAAATATCAACAAGTTTTTTTAAATCGAATTTTTTCCTGAAAAATGTTTTGCTGTCATAAATCGATTTTTAGGTATGCAGATAGCTATAATTTGTCAAAAGGTCAGGGACTAAAAGCGAAAAGGGGTGGATAAAATGGACTCTGATTGATTCGAGAAATGACCAACTTTTATGGTTTTCATACTAATTTTTTTGGGGGAGTTTTTTTTTCTTGTTTCTATTCACTGGGTTAGTTTTTGACCCGGGCGTGTCTCGATAAGCGACACAGTCTCTTTCAATCAGGCTATCAAACATGAAAATCGATTCCGAAAGGGTTTTCACACCGCTTCAATTATTCAGATGTACAGTCAAAACATTCAAAGCCCCTTTGAGAGACGACAAAAGTTAAACTACCGGCGGTACATGAAAAAGCCAATTTTAACTTAATTAATTTCTTCTGGGGGAAAAAGAAATCTGGTAGTAGTATCTGGAGTTGCCATAAAAAAGATAAATAGAAAATATTTCGTTTTGTGAGCAACAATTCCCAAATGTGATACACTGCGTACATATTTCATTCGGCATCCTCCGAGTCCGCCCATGAGACTCTCGCACTTCCTTTTAAATATTACTTTAATGTTTTACGCCTTTTTAACTATTTATTTTTGTGTCATATCAACAAGTTCACACTTTTTGGGAATCTTTTAATTCCAAGTTTGTTTGGAATCGGGAAAAGGATAGTCTCGGCCAAAAATCTGTTAGAAAGGGGGGTCTTGAGTAGGGATGGGCGATATATATCGATATATTGGTGCCGATATATCGGTCTTTTGATATATATCGGAGGTTCCGATATATCATTTGATACCGTTTTTTCCGATATATATCGGATGCTTTTTTTAATACCTATGACCGTCCGTTTCACGTCAATTTGGGTCAAAATCACTACTTTATTTGGAATATAAATGCATATTTTGAACGTTAGTGCATAAATTATGCATGAACGCAAATATTAAAAAATAGTCGAATGTGACATTTTTGACCAAAAATCGCCTTTTTTAAAGGACTTTTGACCAAAAATCGCCTTTTTAAAGGCATTTTTGATCTTTTTAAGGAAGCCTTTTTGAAGGCAATTTTGGCCAAAAATCACCTTTTTAAGGCAGCCTTTTTTCTAAGGCGTTTTTGACCAAAATAGCCTTTTTAAGGCAGCCTTTTTTTAAGGCGTTTTTGACCAAAAATCGCCTTTTTTAAGGCATTTTTGACCAAAAATCGCCTTCCTTTTAAAAGGCATTTTTTCCAAAAATCGCCTTTTTTTAAGGCATTTTTTAACCAAAAATCGCCTTTTTAAGGATTTTTTAACCAAAAATGCCTTTTTAAGGCAGCATTTCTTAAGGCATTTTTGACCAAAATTGCCTTTTTAGGGCATTTTTGACCAAAAATTGCCTTTTTCAAAGACATTTTTCACAGTTTTTTTAGCGCATCAAAGTCCAATAATAATGAAGGTCGAAATTTTGCTTGGCGGGCGGAATGCTGCCCCGTTCCTAGATAAAACATTTCTCCTATATCGATATTTTTCTTCCGATATTAGTGCCACCGATATATTGTTCCGACAAATCGGTCGACCGATATATCGATATATTTTTACATATCGCCCATCCCTAGTCTTGAGGCCAAAAAAAAAACAAAAAATAACGTAAAATTATCAAAACGCCGAAACATTCCGTTGAAAAAGGAGGATTTTTTTCCGATTGGTACGCAGACTAACGATCGAAAATTGTAATTAAACTTCTGAAAGACCGACAAACGCCAGAAAAACGCACGAAAAAATGAATTTTTTAAATCGAAAAATACAATCAAAGCCGTTTTATGGGGAAAAAATTGAGGGAAACAGCTTTATTCAGCTATTGTGACTTGTGAATGCTCCACAGGCATCTCCCCTATTTTTCAATTCGACTGCGGATTTTTGATAAACCAGAATTTCCCCAAGTCCTCCTATTAACTCGTTATTTCGGAAGTATGAAGCGTAAATTTCAAACTCAGAAGCTTAAATTGGGAAGAGCAGGTTATTGGACATGATTTATTGCTCCTCTAATAAATGGCGATCATGAGGGTAACCTCATTAACCTTAATTGATTCATTAACTGAAACCTTGATAACAGAATTCTCACCTTAAACTCCACTATAATTCAACCCCACCAACTTCAACCAAAAATATGCATAAAAATGTGTCAAAACAATAAATCAAGCTAGACTATAAAAAACAGAAAACAAGCACAGATAAGAGCCTTAATACGAAAAAGAGGGTCGTCAAGATAATACATAAACAAAAATATTTTACCCCTATGAAGACAAACCCCTTCACTTTTATATGGCTTTCAAAAAGAAATTTTTTATCTAGTTTAAACAGTGATTTAAAAAAAAACGTAAATATAACAGGGACGTTGAAAAAGAAACCATAGAAAGAAAAAGAAAAATACCAAAACATATTTTATTTTTTAATGGCTTCGTATTTCACTGGAGAATAATGTAGACAAAGTTTTACAACAAGAAAAGAGAGAGAAAGAGAAAAATCTATACCCAAGGAAAGCGTTTATGGGAAACCTTTTAACAGTTTAAATTGGTTTAGGTTAAATCGTAAAATGTTTTCGTTTTTTTTCCCCTTTGGACTTTCGCTTTAGCATTTATATCACGACATTCAAAGAAAAAATATCAATGCCCATTAATTTTTTTTCCGAAGATTGTGAGAGTAGATCAGCTGGGTGCAATAGTCTCGAATTAGTGAAGTCAGGATATGGGAGAAATCAAAGAAATCTTAAAATTTCACATTTAAGGATTAGTTTTTAGGCTGAAAAGAGGAAGAGAAAAGTGACAAGGGAGAATTTTGCGCCTCATCTTGCCCGTTCTGAAGTGTGCAGGTCAAGAGCTCTAGAAAGTTCGAGAGCCGATTTAGATCAGCTGGGTGTAATAGAGGAGGAAAAAATCAGGTGGTTAAAAGATCCCAAAAAATCTACTAACCGTTTACAGGGTGCTATTTTCAAATAGGATTTCTACTAAAATGGATTGTGATAAATATAATTAGAGTATGAACTAGACTTCAAAATCGATTAATGGAGACACACGGTTATAATCGTTTCATGTGCAAGTAGCGTACGAAGGGCCCTTAACAATTCCGTATCTTCTGCGCGGATGCTTTTAATCCAAAACGGGGAATCCCATCATCAATTTAGAGCTTCCTAATCAACACCTATTTTAGAGAAAAAGTCTAAAACACCCGAATAAAGCGTTTTTCCATAGTGGGAAGGTCGTAAAACTCGAATTCCTCAATCAAGTGTTTATTAAAAGAGCGCCTCCAGTTCATTACACGGTGAGGAACCGGGATCGTGCTTCGCATACTTGCCCTCGTTCATCTCCCCCATTAATTTGAATCATTTTCTCCCTTTTTTCGATTTTTTCAGATTAACTTTTTTTTAGTGCTAACAACAGACTTTCTTAATTACCAACCATTGACTATAAAGGCGTTAATTAACATCCATTTATGGTTGTTTCGTTTTAATGGGAATACCCTCGGATAATTAGATATCTTCAGAGTTTAACCCATTTAGAAGAAACACTTCTATGTTTGAGAAAAAGGGATAAAAACAATAAAAGGTTGGGCATCGACTGGAAGACAAAAAAGAATCTCAAAAACACTCGATTCGTTATTCATGCAAATCCGAAGATTAGTTTTTCTGTTTTATGGTGTTGTCGCTAAGGCGGCATGAACCGGAATACTGATGAGAAGATAAGCATGGGGAGCACTTAATCTTTTATAACGGTTTTCGGAGTTAATAGCTTTTACTCCTTGCACTTCTATTACGTCGAGGAATTTCTAAAGAATTTTGACAACCCGTTTAGCCTCTAATTTTAAAATTAAAATAACTTTCTCATAATTGGGAATTTTTTTTTATTATTTACATTCTCTTTTCGTAATATTAAAACGTGTTTTGAGGTGAGAAAAAATTTTCTCATCTTTATTGGACGTTGTCAAATGTCTCACGCCCGATTTTAATAAAAGTTGACAGAAATTTATTCAAGGCGGCGAAATAACGGAGCTTTTCTTTTTCGTAAAATGGCCCATGAAGCCGAAAATCACTTACATTCTGAATAAAAATTTTAATTTGTTAAAAAATCAGGAAAAGATGGGGGAAGAACTCCAAGTGTGTGGAACCTTAAAATGTGCCTACGCGGCCAAACGGGAACCTTAGCAGCCTCTAGTCCAGGTTTCCTATCAATCCGTCTAGGAGTGATGATTTTTTTTTAAACATTCCCTCTCCCTCACTCCTAAAAAACACCAGATTCTAACTCTGATCTGACGGTTTTCGGTAAGCAGGTTGTAGTGGCGGCATTTTAACCTAATTTTTTTATTGACTTGCTTTTTAAACCGGACCTGTATATTTCGCTTTATTAAAAAAAGAATGTTCGTATGCATAAATAACAGGACACGTCTAAACCATCACTTCATTTAATATTCCGTTTCGCGTAATTTGCGAGAGGGGGAGCAGAGTAGGAATATATTAAGCTTTTTTTTCTTTTTTTCCCCATTTATTATTTTGTGCCTAAATCTTGAACGATGTAATTTTTATTTTCAAAATCATTTAGACAACTTAATTATGGTTCCAGACGGCGGCTTTCGCCATATTTCCGAGCTCAATAGAATCGAAAGACCAGGAAAAAGTCATTTAAAACAGTACGATAAAATTGTCAGATTTCCCGCGGAATAGAAGCAATTTCTAGGCTGCCTTTTTTCTCTCACAGAGATAAATAGACTTTTCCCGGGAAAAAGACTCATTTTTTACCACAGAAAAAAATATGCATCAACTTTATTCTGATGTTTGTGAAATTCCAATTTCCTTGAAACAAAAAAAGAGTTGTTTATTACGTGGGTTGGTGAGCAAGGACTCTGACTAAATTAGAAGTGAATCTGCTTTATTTGGCTATGATTAGTCTGGACAATTATAAGGTTGTAGTCAGTTCTTGTCTGGAGTAATTAAGGGTAAGGAATGCCACTGGGAGGGTATTAGGAAGAAAGGGAGGGAGAGCGGTCTCTTGGGACTTCTTCTGATTGGACGGAGAGCGTACGCGCACTTTAATCTCCTTCCTTTATCCCAGACGTACCTTAATAAATAGTTCAGAGGGAGGAACAGAGGTTGAAGCCGAACACAACTCTTCGTCCCTTGATTTATTCAAAACCTCCTCCCGTCACTATAGAAATTTGATGATACCGATAACCTATTTTCGAGATAACCGACGAGGGAAAACGTTTAAATTTAGTATTTCTTATGATTTTTATCGTGGGGGACGTGAAAGGCTGAACTTGGCATTCCCGACCGCCGAGATAACGCCGCTGAAAGAGGAAAAAAAAGTTGATAAGTACGATAACTTGCCAAACATCTCGAAAAGCGATGAAAAAGGAGGGACTAAAACTCCTAAAATTACTTTTAAAAAATACGTCGCCCCCCTACCGCGAGATAAAAGCATTTCTTAAAGGTTGAGTGCCCTCCAATATTAATTTTATTTTTGATATTCAACGTCTCATAACCTTAAGTGACTTAAAAAGCCCTAAAGCCTCCCCAAAAATATTTTTTTGGCTATTGATTTTAATTTTCCTAAAAGAAGCTATTGCCATACCCTCGAACGGCAATTTTAGGGCATAAATTGAGAGATGATGTTTTCAGGGGTAAAAAAAAAGTTTAAAAAATCATAACTCCTAGACGGAGTCAGAAACCGGAAAATCAGGTTTATGACGCCATGACACCTCATTTTTTATCGACGTGCAAAACTGGACCGACAAAATCGAATAAGGGGTTTTTTAATCAAAAGTAAATTGAAAAAAGAAGGGCTACAATATGTCATTTAAAAGGAGTAATTTTTTTTTAACTTTTGTATCACCCCCGACTCTTCTCTCCAATAATGGATCGCCTGTCGAATGTTTCACAGCGAGTCCTACAATTGATCTTTTCAATAATGGCTTCGTTTTTGTTAAAACAGAAAAAATATGGAAAAAAAGTTTTCTAAAACTGCCATCTATAGAAGAACTAAAAAAATGTTTTCAAGTTTCAAATTCACTTAATTTTAAACTTAAATCCTTGACCTAGATTAGTCTGATCTTTTTTAAAATAAAAGAAGTCGTTCTCTTTTTATTGAAGTCATTTTATGAGTATTGATTTTATAAAGTGGATGTAGAAAAGGGATTTCAAAATATTTGGGACAAGACGTACAAATCGTCTTCAACGGTCTATTTAGCCCTGGATCTTGAGCGTTAACAGCCTTAGAACAAGGTAAAGCGACGAAAAGGGAGGATTTCCGGGGACCCGAGACAATGACGGCTTCAATAGAACGAGCTACGGCTGGATGGTCGCCAACATCGAAGACCCTCCTTTTAAAGAAGATGGTCTAGTCCATTCCCGACAATTGTTCCATTATTCGCGTTTTTCTAAGAAAAATTTTTCGTTGCTTGAAAATTACTATTCGGGAGGTGGCTCCGACTGGAAATTTCTTAAAGAGAAGGATTAATATAGTAGGGGGAAGTAAGGAGGGGAAGTATTTCAAGGTATCAAGGTAGAAAATGGACCGTCTGCCAGATGGATGTCCCTCTCACTCGGCCGGAACCACACCCTGTTGGGTCTGGAAGACCCTTTCCCGAAAACCCGACAAGTTAGGGTAAAACAATAACTTCTTTTAAGGAAGTAAATAGGGTGGAGGGAAATGGAACAATTTTAATTATTCCCTACATCTTCATTTGTGTAATAGCGCAAAAGGGATGAAAAAAAACCGCTTTTTTCTCTCCTTCATTAAAGCACCCTTTGGTCATTAAAAAATAAATTAGTTTAGTCACCATATAGATTTATTCATCAAAAATAAACAAAATGAAGGACTAACTGGATTTCGGAGCGGTTTAATCGGCTCGGACGGAAAAAAAATAAACTCGGACAGCGCATCTGGGAAGTATCTCAACTATATTAGGTACTTAATTGACGAGTGGCGTTTACTTTAAGATTTTATTTTTTTGGTTCGAGTATGGGTAACAATGAGGTAGGTAACACAAATTTTTATGGTTTTTTTTTTACAAAAAGGACCTTTTATTGGATTTTTGAGCTTTTCTTTCTCGATTTTTGGATTCTGGTGTGGGCTTTTGGAGTTTTGGTTTTCTTCTTTAAAAACTCCGTTCTAAATGGATTTTCGGTCGATTTCTTTGATTTTTTATCCAAGAAACACGCTTTTCATTTTTTAAAATTTTGGGCGTTTACCACGGAAAAGAGTTAATTTTGTTAATTAACGTGGCGTTATGAATGTTTGCAGTAGTTAGTAGGAGGGTGAAATAATGGGATTAACAAATTACCGTACTATGGAACCAAGTGCTAAGAGGATAGGGATGGGCCCTTCGGATTATTCCCAAGCCAGTTGACTAACATCGCCCTCGAGGGCGTATTTCAAATATAACCCCCAGAATTTTCTATTTTCGAATACTCTTTTTTTTTCACCCGTCCGAAAAGCCAAAATCGCTCATCAGTTACGCAATCAGTTTTTGTAACGAGTTTATATAACACTTTTAAAATCATTCACAGGCTGTCAAGAACCAATAACTCTTTTAAAAAATAATAATAAAATGATGTGATTTTCTACAAGCTTTTTAGGTCGATATCTTGTTATGACTCTCTTGTCGTATCGGAATCCCATAATAGATAGGAATACGGGGAAAATTATTTATTCATGTTGGCATAATAAGGGAATTTTCTTTTTCAAAATGGAAAAACATGAGTGAAGTTTTGAGGGGAAAATAATGGTCGTTATATCCGTCTATTGCTATTACAGTAGGTAATCTCAAGTTATTGCATATTAGAAATTCGATCTTTTCAGATTCTTTACGATTCAATCGTCCAAGTTTCAAGGTCAATTACGAAACCAATTTCTCCGGAACATCTCACGTGCGCCATTGTGGTTCCGGAGAATAAAATTTAACAAAAGGTTTTCCTCGATTTTTGTTACAAAAGAAACCTCTCTTTTCAATAATCTTTCCACCGTTTTCAAAAATAAATAAGTAAAGAGGGAGTGGCCTAATGGAAACAAGAGGACTTAATTAGATCATGAGCCAAAAAGGGGTTTTTCGAAGCTTATATTTAGACAAACGCCTAAATTTCAAGCAAAAATTGGTTTTTAGGACCTAAAATCCAATAAAAAAGCTCAAAAATCCGGTAAATAGACAGTTTTTAGAAAACGTAAAGAAATCAGTAAAAAGGGATTTCTAGGACTAAAAATCGAGAAAACTCCTAAAATTTGGTTAGGAAATAGTTTTTTGGAGAAAAACCTGAAGAAAATTTTAAAAAATAACAAGGGAAATGCCGGAAAATCCGGTAAAATGGGGCTCATCTAAGATCAGTACGCTTTTAATTTAATGGAAGGGCCCCCGTTAGAACATTCGATCCTGGACCCCATCTTCTCATCCACTTTTAAACCCTTCAATAAAATCCAATAGCTTCGTTCCTTTTGTAAGTTAGCCACGCCTACCTAAATATCCAAAGGCGTATTAATCAAAAGAAAATAGGTTGTTAACTTTTATTTTTTCCCCTCCTCCTTCCATAAATTATTAAAATTAGATCAAAAGTGTGTTTTGTAAAAGTTCACTGACAGAGTCGGCCGGGTCAAGTGTTTTTGAGGATGATAAAGTTTTCAGGTGGGGGCGAAAAAGAGAGGAGGGCATAAATAAACTAGAAGGGAGGCTGCGAAGAGTACCGGTGCTACTAATTGAGTGGCCGCTACTATATCATAGCTTCCAACACCTCAACCCGGTATAAATCTCTTTCCTTCTCCCCTCCACGTCTCTACCGCTTTCAAATTGGATTTCGATACGCCCTCCCTTTGTCACTTTTAGGCCTCTTTATCCCTCCCTAATCCTTTTCTTCAAAAAAAAAAATTACTTCTCAAACTTCACGAAAATATAACACTTGACAAAAATGTCGGTCATTAATCTTATCCCGCGAATTAGCCGTCTTGAAGGCTCCTGTACTTGGCAAAGACGAACTTCTAAAAATTAATAACGCCCCTACAGAAAAAGAAATTAAGCCAAAAGAAATAACTCAATTATATTAATAATTACAATGACAATATTATTTTTTAATTAATTAAATTTGTTTTGTCTTTTTCAGGCTTCTTTTTATTCGACGGCGCTGAAAACTTTAATATCTGTATCAACTGTGATTCTATTAGGCCTCATTGTCGCTTACCACGCTCTAGAAGTTCAGGTAAATAATTTTCGAAACTGCAGTGAGCTAGTGATTAAGGGCATCATACCGCCGGAGCATTTTGTTTCAAAAACAAGAGATCGCAGCACTTTACTTTCCTGTTTTTGAGCACTAAGAATCGTCGGAAAATTTTTTACAAAAACTCTTTCTCCTTATTTTCGGAATGTCTAGGCGGCCTTGGTAGCAGTTTTTCCAAAAAAGTTTTCTTTTGGAAATTGGAAAACTTACTTTTGGACTAAAAATAATTTCCAAAAAAAAAAGTTGGTCATTTTGTAGGTTTTGGTGAGCTCTTTCCAAAAACATATTATGTAAGAAAATCCGATCAATAGTTTCGTCGTAATCCTTTTGCAAAGATTTGGAGGAAAAATGCGCGCTTATGAAGGAGTTAAAAAAGGACCTCTATCCCCCCTTTCAAGATCCGAGACATCGATATAAATTGGTTGAATCCTCCCAAGGTCATTTCAGTTTTTTCTCAGCCCTATTTTCCCTCTAGACCTCATGGTCGAAACTATTGCACCCAGCTGATCTTAATCCATTCTTTAACATTTGAAAGCGCAAGGTAAACAAAATTAGCCATTTGTTCAATAAATCATTTTTTATCAATAGACTGTTTTTTGTTGATAAAGAGTCATATTACGGGATAATAATGTTTTCAGAGCGGGCGAAATGTAAATATGTCTCAATCGTGGGATTAAATTTCTCTTTCGGGGGCCGCGAGACGGCGGGGAGGTAGGAAACCCAAGTTGACAAGGATTGTTAATTTGAGGGAGGTCCATTAATCACTGCAATGTCGAGTGCTTCAGTATGTAGACTACCCATCAATCACTCACTTAATACCTTCGCTGTCTTCAGTACCTTCCTTGTCTTCAAGTGTACCTATAACTTGCTATCTTATGGAGAAAAAACTTTTGAGAAGGAATAAAAATTTATATAAGGGTGAAAACGTGAGGTGGAAAAGGGAAAGTGGATAGAAGGTCGTTTGTAAAGAGTGCGTGCTATCGCTGATCTGAGGTCTAATGGAGTGGGAATGATGGCGGGGAGCTCTTGGCAAAGCCCAAGGGTTGACACCTTCGAATAAAATGTAAAACCTCTGTCTCCTTTAATGTGAAACGATTGCCAAAGATATTCCCTCCTTTCAAAATGAAAACAGACTCTTCTTTCAATATTTTACAACTTTTTCCAATAAATCTGTTTGTCTGGGCACTTTTGTTGACTCAGGAGGCTTTGTGAAAATGCCCTCTAAACTATCAGAAAACTCTTGTTTTCCCTTCTGGGGTTTTGTGAGTATAAGATAGAAAGATAGTTTATAGAGAGGGATAAAAGAAAATTTTTTCCCTGGAGATTTTTGTTTTTCTCATATCTGTGTTATGACGTGTGAAGTGGTTGCGGGTGACAAGTGCCAACGACAACAATGGAGCGGAGCTATTGTTACACCAGTGCTCGCTACAGCCCCTATCAGACGCCTAATTGCATTCCTTAGTTCTATCATCCGACGCAGCCAATCCCAGACCGAACTAACCGCACAAGTGCTCTCATTAGCCCGAGACTGTCTTTGATTTAAACCTATGGAATCTCCACGTGTACGGAATCGTTTCCCTGCGTTTAATTTCTCCACTTCAGAATTTCCGGGAGGATAATATTAAGCTATTGCGTTTTCTAATATTATTTCTCGTTCCCATAGTCACCGAATATTAGGTCGTTTTTCTCGTCAATACAACTCCTTTGAACAGAATTTAAGGCTTTTTGGCCAATAATATCCCTATTAGCGGTTTTTTGGTGTTTTTCTCAAGTGCTGTCCCTTTTTGCATGATTTTATGGTTTCTATGCCACATTCCCTTTGTGCCCAAAAATGGAAGAAATCGCCCTAAAAGTCGCTAAAAAGGTCTTTTTTTGGCCAAAAGATCGAGGCTAACGTTCAAAACTTTGTTAAGAAGGGGTTTTTTTCGGTACACAAATACTCGGAAAGCTCTTAAAAATGAGGTAAAACGGTCTCCTTGGTCGGAAGTTGAAGGCAAAACCTGATGAAAAGCGAGTTTTTAGGGTGAAAAAGGAGTTCTGGGCGGAAAGAGCGAGAAAATCTCCTTCATTCAGGACTTCTCCGTCAAAAACTTAGAAAAACTCCCGGAAAATTCGGTCAATTCGGGAAATTCGGGAAATCCAATAATTTTTTTGGGGGACAAAGAATTTTGTTAATGGGATTTCTCGTAAGAACTTAAAAAAATCCTGAAATCCGGTGTTCTTTTCGGATAAACGAAGTTAGGGCAAATTAACTTAAGAAAACTTTAATAAAGTTCAAAAACATAAGAATTTTATTAAACATAAGAGCGATCGGTTTTTCAGAGTCGGAGTCAGGTAACCCTTAAGTCAGTCTTGCCAATCACAATAATTCCCTATCTGTTACAGAAGTTGGTAGGAAAACCCCCAAAAAACTATTATGTTTGTTTCCCTTTAAATATTGGAGAATCCCCCCTTCCACCCTAAAAAATTCATTATTGAGGGTTCTAAATGACTTCCCTTTTAAAAAAGCCTGAACCTCGATGAGTTCCCATCTCTTTAACTCTTATTGGGCACTAAAGGTCAATTTTATTTTCTTGGCACTGTTTCTCAGTGAAAAATGAGCATATTAAAAAAAAGAGCCTTTATTAGCTTCTAAAGCTTAGGCAGAGGGCCAAGATTTAAAAAATCTAAATACCATAAACAGGAAACTTTTTAAAACTAGAAATCTATTTTGAAAAATAGAGGGAGGAATTGAATTTTCGTCATTGTCTCCTTTGGGATAATCAATGAGGATGGACGAGGTAAGAAAAGATAAGACCCCTCAAATGTCTTATTCAGGCCAACTTTTAATGGGGTTCCGTCATGGCGATTAGGTAGAGGCGGGAGAAATTCCCAGGGACACGAAACTGACAGAAACAACCATTGAAACCTCTGTTATAATTCAATTCGTAAAATAAATCTAAGACTTTCTTTTTCTGAAGTTAATAATTAACTCAATCCTCTGTTTTATGTTTTATAAGTCGTTTTCTAACTAAGATTAAAAAATTTAATATTTTACGAAGGCAAAAGAAGCGAAAAAGAGTCAGGAAAAAAGAGTCTTATCCAAGTAACGTAGGGAGCTAGGTTATCCGGATTAGACAGACTTGAGATTAATGACAGTGTACAAGTAATTAGGGAGTGAAGAAAAAAAGTAAAGTAAACAAACCAATTTTTTTAAACCTTTTTTCTACTTCTAAACAATTTTATTTTTCTTCTTCATTTATTATTAAAAGTGGTGTCGTTTGATGGATCTAACCGGAAACATAAAACAAAAGTTAACACGGACTTCTTGGAAGCTTAAATACTTTAAAAACCATAAAAACCTGTAAATATCGTGTCAAACGGGGTTTTCTTTTCTAAAAGAATTTATAAAAAAAGGTTAAAAATTCATAGGTTAAACTTTTATTTTAAAAACTAGCAACTTAGAATAGATCAAGCCCTACGAGTCTGCCATGCTACAGACTCATCTCTCTCCAAACCTTCCTATTGCTCTGGAAACCCTTATCCATTACCTTCTATACCTTCTTATCACTCTCAGAACCATCTTACTCTAAACCTTCTTATCCCTCTCAGAACCTTATCCCTCTAAACCTTCTTATCCCTCTCAGAACCTTCATATCCCCTAAAACCTTCTCATCTCTTCAAACCTTCCTATGCTCTGGAAACCTTCTTATCCTCTCTATACCTCTATACCTTCTTATCTCTCAGAACCATCTTATCCCCCTCTAAACCTTCTTATCCCCTCAGAACCTTCATATCCCTCTAAAAACCTTCTATCCCCCTAAAACCTTCTATCCCTCTCAAACCTTCCTATTGTCTGGAAACCTTCTTATCCATCTCTCTATCTCCTTCTATACCTTCTTATATCTCTCAGAACCATCTTATCCCCCTTTAAACCTTCTTATCCCCCTCAGAACCTTCATATCCCTCTAAAAACCTTCATATCCCCCTAAAAACCTCGTATCCCCCTCTAAACCTTCTTATCCCTCTCAGAACCTTCATCCCCTCTAAAAACCTTTCATATCCCCAAAACCTTCGTTCCCTCTCTGAACCTTCTTATCCCTTTTAACCTTTATATCCCTCTGAAAACCTTCTCATCACTCTCTAAACCTTCTTATCACTTCTCAAACGCTTGGTTATCCCACGTTTTTAATAATAATAAATTAAACTTATAATGTATAACTTTTTTCCGAGATAAATTGTGGGTAATTAATATCAGGTGATATCACAAAACTAAAAAAGGACTGCGTAAAAACGGAAATCTCCGAATCAATCGACCAGAAAAGCCGTGAAGATTTTTTTTTCTCGAACTTTCCAGTCTTGTGAATTATTAAGGAGATTCAACGGAAATCGAGTAAAATCGCTCTCTGTGTGTAGGTACTAGAAATGAGTTATGAAAGCATTGGAGACTTTAAGGTTCCGAGCGAACTACCTTCAGGCCTACGGGTCTCTCAAGAAAGTTAGGCAGGGAAGGGGGGTCAGGAAATGAAGTTGTCTACCGAGGCAAGTTGGAATTGAACTCTTAATGCCTTCATCTCTCCCACAAACTTTCCTTTTATGGCTTACCGGGAATTATGTTCGTCTGAAACGAATAGAAGTTGAATTTCGGAAAGAAAAATAAAAAAATAAAACTCCCATCCCAAGAAAAATAACTCGTAGATAAACTATTCTCGTTAATTTTAATGAGCACCTACTTTTTCTTTAAATTCCTTTATTGGGCTTGGCCATTAGAGAAACCCGATAATGAATGCTTTTTGTTAAAAAAAAATCTCTTCAAACTTCAGAATCGTTTTTAGTCATTGTTGTATCTGATGATGAAAAAACCTAGGTATGGCGGAGAAGAGCAACAGCGGCTTTTATCAGTTTATGTTAAAAATATCGAAAACTATGAGGTTTAGCGCAAAAAATATTAAGTTTTGAAATAATTTAAAATGAATTTCCAACAAAAAGTTTTTAGTAAATAACCTTTATAAAATTAACCGTTTCGGAGTTACGAACCGATAAAAAATTATTTTTGTTCTAATTTTAGACATATCATCAAACAATTTGAAAACCGTTGCTCCTAGCGAGGTTAAGATTTTCTATAGAAAATGACTTGTAAACTTTTTTCTTAGAATAACAGTTTAAGAGAAATGGCCGAAAATTCAGTGTAAAAAGTTGTAGATCTAAAAAAAAACCTTCGGGAATGCTTGAAAAAAATTGCACTATTTATGTTGAAAGAATAAAATAGACGAGGAATACAATAGAAAGTCGCATTGCGGGAAAAAACAAAATATCAAGCGTATCGGGAATAAAAATTTATATTGACAATAAAGTCGTTTCATCCGAAGTGGGACTTCATAATGTGTGGTCTTCGTGATTAATTTTGCGTCTATTTACCAACCGCCGACCTATTATAATATTGTCATCGATATCCATTAATATAAAGTTACACTAAATACTGCAACAGATGTTACTATCCTCGATATTAGCAAGCAAAATTAAGTGTTCTGTAAAAACGGACGGATGGCCGGCACCAAAGACAATAAGTAAAGATCGCTTATTTTACGGGGTCTAGAAGACCTCCTCCAAAAATCAGAAATGGAAGTTCTTTGAGTTAGTGTAAAAAATTATAAGCCGAAAAATGGGTCAAAAAGTTGTATTCTTTCTAAGGGTAGTTGCTTATTTTTCTCAAGAGTTCATCAATGTTGGCAAGGGGTTCTCCCCCTTTTGAGAAAAAAAAAACCATAAATCCAACACTTTCAAAGCCCGAGTCAATTCCAATGAATATATTTTTTTTATTGCTGTAGCACTTATAAAAATTAAAAAGAACCATTTCTCTTATTAGATGTGATTTATGATTTGGCTTTTCTCGTTGAGAAATTGCCAAGAAAAAATTTGGCGGAATGGGCGATTTTAGGCTTAAAGAGTGTAGAAACCCCGATAAAAAGGGTGTTTCTCGGCCGAAATTTAAGGAATTTTTTAAGATAATAATAAAAAATGACAAAAAAAATCCTTTATATGGCCGAAATAGCCAGGAAACAAAAACGCTATAGCAGTTTGGGGGGGGGGGGTCGACAAAGAGTTTTTTTGGGCCTAAAGAGAAAAGAAACAACTGAAAATAATAAAAGTAGAGATTTTTGGCCAAAATGCCTAAAATGCAAACCGCTCTAAAAATTATTGAAATTCGTCAAAGGTGGTGACACCCCCAAAATCCGTATTTTTAACGTATTTGGGATGTCTTTCTATTTTGGCCCAGGGACTCTTGGTGTTTTGCCAACTGAAACATGAAAAGCCTTTACAACCCGATTTCCAATGATCCGATTGCTGACTGACCATCCCAAAAGAGTTTTAACTTCTGCTATCTCATCGACTACATTTTTTTACCCCCAAAGCTTTTAGTTACGATTTTGTTTTCTGTTTTAGCTGTTTATGATCGACAACTGCGCAGACGACTGGAGGATAGCAATGACGTGGCAGCGTATGTCTCAGATCGGGACGGAACTTGTGATCTGTGCTATACACCCGATACCGGGTCAGTATTACTTTTTATGGACGACACGGCTCGCGAATAAAGGTGGAAACATCGGTGTGCAGTGGGTACCCTATGACGTCGCACTTTCCCTCCCGATGTTCCTCAGACTTTACCTCATCTGCCGCGTCATGCTTCTACACAGTAAACTCTTCACGGACGCCTCTTCACGAAGCATCGGAGCCTTAAACCGTATCAACTTCAACACGAGATTCGTCCTTAAGACGTTAATGACCATCTGTCCGGGTACCGTCCTCCTAGTCTTCATGGTCTCCCTCTGGATAATCGCCAGCTGGACATTACGACAATGCGAAAGGTAAAAAGCACGTCTCATTCAAACAAATAAATTAAACTTAAACGACAAATTTAGCTTTAAAAAAAAGAACCGCTAACTACATGCATTCAAAAGGAAAAACCAAGAATGCTATTTTACTGCCTTGACTTCTCAGACGTCAACAATAGATTTAGATTTCTTTTAAATCTTAAACAAATAGCATGTAGTAGTTTGTGTGTAATGCATGTAGTTGACCTATATGCGGCGCACTTTGTCACTATGTAGAATTTGAAATGCATGATCAATGTTAGCGACATCCTTATTCTACATCTGCCGCTTTAATACACTAGACCGCCAAACTAGCTAAATAACAAGTAAAACTGGTCAATTTGTAATTTTAAAAAATTTTAGAAAAAAAATTGATCATGTAGGTTTTTTAACTTTTTTTAAGAGGTGACTATGTGTTTGTACGTACAACCTTCAAGTAGCCCATACTAAACTGGGTTTTTTTTCTTATTTTTTTAAATGTTTATAAATGGCTGCAATCGCCTTTTTCTTCTAAGAACCGATGGACAAACCGGCTTCGCTCTCATTAAAGAATTTTCATGCTTCTTTTTTATTTAAAAAAAAACTCGAGGGGTGGAAAGCTTTGGCACGGCTTTCGGAGAAGGAAGAAACTGCAAAATGCTGCTTCTGACGCGGAATGCCTGGCAATTTTATTTAATATATTTTAACCAGGTTTTTCTTAGGATTTTAAAAAAAGTTTCGTTTTTCAGTGAAACCTGGGGCTTTTAGAATTCCCTGGTGTACTCGGTGGTTTATCGTCCATTTCCGAACACAAAATAGGCAAAACCTCACGACTTTCCGGCTTTGCGAAAGTGTGGATTCGACGTTAGGAAAAACAAATGCTAAAGGAAGTTTCTGCTTTTTTTCCTCAAATAAAAAATTGCCTCAGGGATTTTTTTCTTTCTAAATGGCCCCTGGAGGCCTAAATGCAAATTCGCGAAAATTGGAACGGCGTATGAATTCCAAGTACACTTAACCTCAAAACTACTTTTGGTTTTGATTTTTTGTCTAAAAATATCAGCGTGTGGTGGAAAGAAAAGTTTTCCCCAGGTGGTGTGACAGCGAATTTTAAAGTTTTAAAAATTTCCAAAGCTCACGTCTTTAACCCTATTGTTTATTGTTGTATTTATTTATTATAAACTTTGAGAAAACCCTATTTATAGGGTTTCTCTTAGTTTTCCTTAGAACACCTTTCCAGATTTTCGGTCGTCTCAATTTACGGGCCCAGTTTTTTAAGTTCAAAGCCTATTTACAAGATTTCAAGCTGTTTTTCCAATTTTTTGTTAAGAAACGCCTTTTTTCCGGTTTTTAGATAATTATTTTTTTCCTAATTTTTTTGGTTTTCTTGACCGGAACCCCATTTTACTATTTCGAGGGATAGAGAAATCGATTTTATGGCAGTTTTTCTCAGTTTTGACCAGAAAACCCCTTTCTCTGCTCTTCTGCTCAAAAAACACCCAATTTTCTGGTTTTTGAGGGATTTTTTGTGTTTTAGGCCAACAACTCTTCATTTTCCCTTGGTTTTTGCACGATTTGTACGACTTATCAGGACGGAAAAAGGATGTTTTTTTTTCTTAAAAAATCCAGATAATCGAGTTTTCTTTCCCCTTTTTTTCCCACTCGAAACCCCGTCGGGCCCTAAACCGGTTGTTCGCTCCATTGAAAAAGCTTCCCGATTAAACGAAATTAAAGATCCGTTTCGCACTTTTATCACTTTTAATCCTCAAGAAGTTCGCCATCAAACCTTCAAGAAAAAAATAAAAAGACAAAAAACATTGTTTTGATAGGTTTTTTGCATTATCCTCTCTTCCTAATAAGAAAAATACAATTTGGAGTTGAAAAATTGTATTTATGTTCGCATAATTATTTAAAAATAAAAAAATCACTTCAATAATGAAGTAAACACGCTTTGTCACGCAGTACACGTAAAATGAAATTAATTAAAATCGATTTAAAAAAGTATATAAAATGCACAGCACTAGACACAATAAAGTTGATAACACGTAGGCGAAAAAAGCTTTTAATAATTATGTGTTATCATAAATACAATTATTTCGCTTTTAAAATTGAATAAATATAAGAGAAAATTCACGACACGTATGACCCACATTAGTTTTTTATTAAATTCTTCTAAATAGACACGTGTCTCAGTGTACGCATGCGTATTGGGCGGTTTAGTCAAAGCTTCTTTTATTTTTTTTTTTTTACCCTGTTTGGTTGTTTTTTATAAGAATTCGGAATATTTTTGACAATTCGCATTCTTTTCTTCGGAATGTTCGAGACCAAAATGATGAAAAAAAACTCAAATACAAAAATTTTGTTGTAGCAAACGATTCTAAACTTTGCATAGTGGTTGATGTGTGAACTTTTTTTTATTCCCCCAATTCCTAGCCTCTGTTGTAAAATGTGTGTCTAAATTTTGTATTTTTATATAAATTTTCTTTGTGTTTTTAGTTGTGTATAGTAAAAATTTAAGTTCCCCTTTGAAGAAGTAGGATTTGAAAGTCGGAATCGGGTTTTTTTAAAAAGAAATTATTCTCAGGTTCCATGATGAAGCCACGCTAACTATCTAAACTCAATGTGGCTGATTGCCATCACACTTAGCGTCGGATATGGAGACATAGTGCCGAACACATACTGCGGTCGTGGTATAACCCTCACATGTGGTATCATGGTAAGTTCCAAGCCGAAAAAAAATCTACCTACCTAAAAACCGGCCACACTGAGATGAAGCGGTGCAGTCATTTATAACCCCAGGGAAAATTTCTTTATTTTTTTGTTTACTCGAAGGTTGTACGTTTTTGGTCTATTTGGTCGTTAAAACTCTTTACGC